>PVKB01005470.1:58199-95729 GCA_004027205.1 Ctenodactylus gundi | reverse complement strand
TTCTTTCAGGTTCATCACTTACTCACTTTTCCTTTAAAATGAAAGGACTTTCCTTTAAGCACTTTTAGTTAAGATGGGACTGTTCTAAGAAGGATTTGTAGAATATAAAGTTTCCAACTGTATGATGCATGATACATAAATATTACTTCATAAACTGTGAGAATCTGGCAATAACAAAATGGCATTTTGTATCAGAATTGTGTTATCCTTCTCAGGCACTAAGAGCACTTTGTGGATTAATTTGAATATTTAAACGTTAAAACTGAATCGTAAATTAAGACAAATATGTTACTTGGAGTAATATTTTGTACTTGCTCCAAAACCTGTCTTTCTATACAACATTTTGGAGAATATAAAACTAAAATAGGAATACAAAAAGTTTGCTCTTTTTCAAACGTTCATTGGCAGTAATAGGAATATTTCCTTCCACCAGTATTGCAGAAACATGGTGAGAAACACAGTGGAAAGGGGAAAGAAGAGATAATCTATACCATAGAAAGGAGCTCATTCCTTGACCACTCAGGTTAACTTAGTCTGTCAATTAAAAAAAAAAAAAAAGATGTTTGCTTTTTTGTTGTCCAATAGGGCACAGTAAATGTGTATTACAAGATAGTATAAAAAAGTTCCTGACCTCAAAATTTTACAGTTTAGTAGTACTGGCAACACACAAATCAACGTAAGGACAGAATTTAGGAAACACCAAAACCAAGAAAAAACTACATTCCGGGAAGATTTACTAGCAGGTAAGGTCCTGAGATTTTTGTTGGAGAAGATTTTAAATTACTCAGACTACAACACAAAGCCAGAGCAGATGGAAGGTAAGAGTTATTAAGGAAAGATACAGGAGTTCTACTGTTCCTTTAATGGGAATTCCAGAGAAGGATGGAGGGGCAAGAATCAAAGTAATACGGATCACAGAGGATCTGGAACATATTCATTTCACAGACCTCACAGACAGAGCACAGTGTTTTTGTCTGTGTGAATTTGTGTGTGCACGGGAGAGAGGAGCACCAAGGGTTGAACCCAAGGCTTTGACTGAGCTGTATCTTCATTTTTGTTCTTATTCCTTATTATTATTATTATTATTATTATTATTATTATTATTATTTGCACTGAAGATTGAGCAGCCCAGGGCCTTTGCACTGAGCTACATCCCTAGCCATTTTTATTTTTGATTTTGACAAGGTTTCCCTAATTAGCTACATTTGCCGTCCTTCCGCCTCAGCCTGGGATCTCAGGCCTGCACCACCAGGCCTGGCTTCCTTTCTATTTTATTTTGAGATGGAGTCTCACTCAATTACTAATTGCCCAAGCTGGGCTTGAGTTTCTAATGCTCCTGCCCCAGCCTTCTAGGGTGTTGGGATTACAGATGTGCACCACTCTGCCTAGCTGCTCATAAGGTCTTGAGAAAACTAAAATAGACAAAATAAAAGCCAAACCCCCAACAAACAAGAGATTTTTTTTTGTAGGAACACAAATGAAGATTTCTTGGAAAAGGCAGCATTTAACAACAACTAGAATCATAGGCAGCATTTCTGTAGGAATATATTGAGAAAGAAACTGCTTAAATTGGTTGTTTTTATATGACAAGTAGAGGAACCGTCGTGGACAAAGGGCAAACAGCAGTAATGTCACAGGTATGCTAACAGAGCACTGAGTCTAAGTGGTCTGGTTTGGGTGAGAGATAAGCAATATGAATTATAGCACAGGAGATATATTAGGACAAAAAAATGATATTAAACTGGCTCAGAAAGTCATAGAAGTGGTTTATCCAGAAAAAGATCATTACAGATGTGTTTACCAACGATTAATCACTGGACTGTCTAGTACATCCATGGTGCAGGAGAGACCAAAGACGGGCAGTCTGGTGCTATTGTAGCCACCCTGGAAAGACACACAGAAACTAAACTAAGCCGGTGGCTATGGAAAAGAAACAAAGTGCAGGACTGAGAAGTAGCACAGTATGTACTCTAGCCACAAGATTCATATATATATATATATATATATATATATATATATATATATATATATATATGGATACCAGAACTGACAATCAAAAGCTATGGGCAATGCCAATCAATCTAATACATGTAGAACTAATATGCCAGAAGAAAGAATGACTTGAACTAATGCTATCTTTCTTAATAAAATATTCTTTATCATAAGTTATTACTTTAGTCACTATTTCTAACTAATACATTTACAAATATTCTCTAGATTTTAAAAATGAAGTTATAGAATATATTTGTGTGTGTGTGTGTGTGTGCGCGCGCACGTGTGTGTGTGTGTATCGGTGGGCACAAGCCCAAAATTTTTACACTGAACTATATCCCCAGATCATTTTCAGTGGCTAAGTTGCCCAAGTTGGCTTGAATTTATGATTCCCCTGCCTCGGCCATTCAGAGGGCTGGGATTATAGGGCTGTTCCATTGGGCCTGGCTTACCCTGCAATTTTTTGTCTCACCTTTCTCTTGGTTGCCTCTACTTCTTCCACTGTCTCTTTCTATCAACATGTTTACTTAGAAATTACTTTGGAATTTCAAAATGTCCTCCTATCATTTCAAGATAGTTGGCATTCCCAAGGGCCTTAATTACATAAGAATTTGGGAAAGAAACTCAAGTGAGATAAGTTCTTTCTCCTTTATTGTTTCTCTGTCTAACTTTCTTTTTGTTACCTTATTAGGTCTTGAAAATAAAGTGTCTTGTTTTATGAAACTCTTGTGAAGAAGCTGGTTCCTGGTGCGACACGGCACTGGCTCTTCACTTCCCTCAGTTCTCAGTTGCCCTTGATGAAAAAAATTCAGTCAAGAGACATAAATAGCCACACAGACGCAGAGGTAGAATTTGTGGTATAGTGGATAAAGCGAGACATTTTCAAGCGAGAGGATGGGTATTGCTATGACAACTTCTGTCTCATTGATAGGTTTACATCTTGCAAGAAGACAAGCAGGACCACAAAGGTATCTGCATCGAGTGCAAACATTTATACATTTTTATGCACACAGGAATTAGCTTTGGGACTTAGAGACCTAGGGTAATTTTGATGCTTTTCAACATTTTTACTTAGAAATTACTTTGTGTCTTAGTTACTTTTTCGTTGCTGTGACTCAATACCCAACACCCACAAACTTAGGAAAGGAAAGATTTATTTCAGCTCACAGTTTCAGAAGGTCACAGTCCATTCGGGGTGGCCGGCAGCAATCGAAACACTTGGCAGAGAGAGAGAGAGGTGGAGGCAGCTTCCCCGGACACCACAAACAGGAAGGCAAGTTGAGACTAGTTGAGACCAGTCCAAGTGCCAGTCCTAGTCCTAGTACTCCAAGGAAGGCAGTTCATATATCCTTCCAGGTCTCCACCTAGTGATCAGCCCTTCCTGCATCCAGGTGTAGAAGGTGTGGCCACTACACACCGTTAATCCTAACTTACACGTTTTCAATCCTAATTTGCATGCCTTTAATCCTGACTTAACTGTAGTCCACCCCTTCAGACTAGACCCCAATCCATCAACAGCACATGGTTCCATAGACAATCCATAACATTAAAATAACATGAGACTTTTGGGGTACACTCCAGATCCTAACCACAACAGTTTGGAATTCCAAAATGCCCTCCTATACTTTCTAGACAGCTGGTGTTTCCTCAGGGCCTTAATTATGTAAGAAACTTGGGAAAGAAACTTAGGTGAGTTTGACTGCTGGAGAGGCTATGTCAACTCAAGGCAATTATTAACTATACCTGGATTAAGCAATTAGGAGCTATCCTGGATTAGAGTGTGAGGGATTTGTGAAGTTGATGAAGGAAGAACACCCACCCAGATGTGGGAGGCCCAACGGGGAACGCAAGTTGTATAAAAGGAAGGAAGAAGAAATATTGTTACAGCTTTTTCCTCTGGGAAAACTTTCGCCTTTGCAATTGTCTACAGATGCCAACTTGACATGCCACAGATTTTCATCACAGATTTGTTCTAGTCTTAAGTTGCACCTGTCCGCCTGTAGCTGATCTTCAGTCACTGATCTTCAGTCTCTGGTCTTCATCCTTGATCTTCAAACAACCGAGATCCACAGCAGACTCTCATCAGCTGTCCTGCAGTCCCAGATGGGCATTCTGCCTCATGGCTGAGCAGTCATCAGACCCTCCAGCTCTTGCAGGTGCAGGCTGCCATTTTGGAATATCTCTGTCCTCAGACCTGTAAACCTTCCAAATAGATCCTTTTTGTTATAATTTCTGTTAATTCTGCCTTTTGTAAGAACTCAAACTAATACACTGAAAAACGTTCTTAATTTAAATCGGGTCCCAGCCAAGGGTGGGAGGGTCTTTGGGAACTTTTCCTAGTTTCTGAACCACAGGCTGTGCTGTATACTTTGTTCTGGAAGGGGAGGCCTTGGATTTTGGGGTAGTACAACCAGTAGCATGCATAATATGTAGCTAAAATACCGTTGAGCTCTAGAGAATCGTTTGGGGTCTGAGACCTGAGGAGTGATTTATGACTATCTACATTATGACTGTCTTATTCACTTAAACATACCATTTTGGTTTCCTATCCTGTACCTTGGGCCAGTAATGTCTAATAACCTGTCTAACAAGATGAACTAGGAATGCTTATGTTCTTTTACTGTTATCTGGCAAACATCAGTTTATCCTGAAATTATTTGTCTGTAAAATTAAAGAAAAATCTAAAATGCTGTGAGACCTTCTTATGTTTGTTCCCTATATGATGGAAGAACATTAATGGCATTGTGTGTTTGTGTGTATTCAGATATTAATAACAAATTAAGCCCAAACGTGGAGAGTTAAACAACAGAGTTTTATCTTATGTACTTGCAGAACATATAAAAGAAAGCTGCTTATCTCAGTTGATCTTTCTTAATTTTATACATGTCAGGGACAGTAGATTTCTCCTAACTTGGCTGACACCCATGTCAACACTCCTTCACACACTCCTTAGAGCAGCAGCTAGCCAGGGCAAATCTTTCTTACAGTTGTATCGGAGGACAAGAGAGATCCGAAATGCCTGAAGCTTCTGAGGGCCCTGGCTCAGACCGGCTCTTACTCCTACCCACATATTATTAGTCAAAGAAAGTTTCACGGTCAAGCCCAAAGTCAAGAGATAAATTTACAAAGAAGTTGACCAGGGGTTGAGCTGAATACGTGAAAGAATGAGAAACCTGTCAAATATTTTAGATCCCATAATCAGTTTATGCAAGGATTCACTTTTTGGGTGGTTGGTTTTTTACGTTTTTGCAAAGAAATCATAATTTCTTCTAGATTTTAAAAATTCCTAAAATGGCTACCATACATTACAAGTACCATACATTACAAGATTACAAGTGGTATTCTTTTATAATTTTTGTGTTGACTTGAACAAGCGTTATGTTCCTTAATAAAATATTAAGGATCGTAAGTTAATATTTTAGTCACTACTTCTAATATATTTGTAAATATTCTCTAAATTTTAAAAAATGATGTTTTAAAATATATCTGTGTATGTGTGTGTCAGTAGCACACAGTCCCAAAATCTTTACACTGAATTTATAGTATTATGTATTACATCTTCCCTTTCTTTCTTCTCTCTCTCTCTCTCTCTCTCTCTCTCTCTGTCTCTGTCTCTCTCTCTCTCTCTCTCGAGACAAGGTCTTGCTCTGTTGCCCAGGCTGGTCCTGAACTCACTGTGTAGCCCAGGCTGGCCTTGGACTGATGGCAATCCTTCTGCCTCAGCCTCCCAAGTTCTGGGATTACAGGCGTGCGCCACCACGCCCAGTTTATTTGGTGCTGAGGAATCGAACTCAGATACTTAGCACTGATGTAGCACTTTCTCGGCAAGCATCTTAACCACTGAGCCATTCCTCCAGCCCCTTCTCTTTATTTGTAAAGTTTATCATTTCTGTTTCTGTATTTTTCTCTCAGTCAAGCTTGCTAGGGATATTGGTTTTTTTATTGGCCATTTCAAATAATACAATATGAATATTATTAGGCTTCCTTAATTATTTTGAGCTTTATTTCTCTTTTTCCAATTTTGCTAATAATTTTATCTGCATAATCTCTTTTATTTAATTTATTGGTATTTTTCTGTTTTATCTATGTTTCTTTATAAAATTTTAGGATGTTTCAATTTTAACTGATATCACATAGAATGTAGTATAATATTTTTTCCTTTTATTGAGTACGGATTTATAAATTTAGTTTCTAGTTTGTAATCAGGGGTTTTTAGAAGAGTGATTCTTAATTTTCAGATAGTTCCATATACTTAAGCTTCTCCAGATACTTTTTATCTCTTTTATTGATGTATAATCAGAAAATGTGACCATTGTAATACTTAATATTTGTAATCAGATCTAGCTTTCCTTTGTGGATAATAATTAATTTTATATTGTTATCAGTAAAACTTAAAACTGTAATTTCTCTAGTGTTGGAAAATGGCCTTTGATCTCTGCTCCTTCTACACACACACACACACACACACACACACACACACACTTTAAATCAGAGGGATTACATTTAATTGTCTTATTGTTTTGTGTTCTACTATGTCTGATTATTATAAAAATAATTTTAAGACTAGAACTAAAATTCACTTTTATCCTGTTCTATGTACATTCTTGGTATATTTGCTTTATGTACTTCTATACTATATCTGGTACTTATGGGTTATGATTATTGCTACGTTGTTCTGTTTAGTAAATTTAACCTTGAATCTCATTTTATTTGTATTAAGATTGCCATTTCTAACCCAAGCATGGTGGATCTTGCCTGTAATCCTAGCACTCAAGAGGCTGAAGCAGGAAGACTGCCATGACTTTGAGGCCAGCGTGGGCTACATAGTGAGTTCAAGACCAGCTATGACTACAGAATGAGACTATGTCTCAAAAAAATTGCCATTTCATATTCTGTTTACACTTGCCCAGTACCTTTTTTATCCATTCTCCTATTTGCATCTTTTCATCATGAGTTTTGATCATGTTTCATCTGAAATTGTGACTTTTAAGCCCAATCTTCTGGTTTATTTTTTAAGAGAACTTATTGTTATCATCTCCACTTTACAACCATATATTTAATATCATTTCTACTCTCTTTACATTGTAGTGCATTTGATCTTGCACTTAACATTTTCTCCCTTGCTAATGTAGAAGTAGATTGTGCTGTACTGTGTTAGTAGTAGTTCAACCTAATTGTGTGTATTACAATGCGTTGATAGTGGTATTGAGAAGTTTCAACCTGAGGAAGTATATTAGTTTGGATTCTTTCAAAATGCAGAATTTACAGAAATTACAACAAAACGGATCTATTGGGAAGGCTTACAAATCTGAGGATAGAGATAGTCCAAGATGGCGGCCTGCCCGTGTGAGAGCTGGGGCGTCCAAAGGCTGCTCGGCTATGAAGTAGAACTCCCATGAGGCCTGCAGGGCAGGCAGTGAGAGTCTGCTATGGATCTCAGTTGTTTGAAGAACAATGGAAGAGATGGGAGCCTGAAGATTTGTAACTAAAGATCAGTGACTGAAGATCAGTGACAAGCAGACAGGCGCAAGTCAAGACTGGAGCGATTCTGTGACGAAGGTCTGTGGCGTGTAGCAAGTCGGTGACCACAGACAATTGCGAAGTTGAGAGCTTCCCCAGAGAAAAAGCTGTATCAATCTTTCTTCTTCCTTCCCTTTAGTTCCTGTTGGGCCTCCCACAGATGGGTGGGTTCTCTTCCCTCATTCATTGGCCCACAAATCACTCACACTGTAATCCAGGCTGGTTCTCAAATGTCTAATCTAGGCGTGGTTCCCAAACCCCAGGCATGGTTCCTGAGTGCCTCAAATTGACATAGACTCTCCAATTGTCACAGGAAGGTGTACAAATATCTCCAGTAATGAAGAATGTGGAATGTGAATTATCTCATCCTAAGAGGTGAACATTTCACCAAACAAGAGAAACCCCTGTGCAGTTGGCAAGGACTACTTCATTGACGTCTCCCTCACACGTCTGTTCTTATGAGGGCCAACTACTCAGAACGACATAAAGGATAATTCTAGCTTATTTTAGAATGTTGACTATATTGAGATATTGGATAAAACAATGATCTGTGTACCTAAAACCAAAAGCATCCCTCATCAGACTCAGACTCTGAGTTGCCTGAGATCTTTTCTCCTTCCCCTTGTAGGTCCCATAATTCAATTTGTGTCATTGCAGCAAGCCTTATTTGCTCTTTCTTTTCTCTTCTTTCCTTCTTTAGTTAATTTTTTTCTTAACATTTATTTTTTACATCTCAACCAGACTCTATAGAGAAGAATGTGATCTGTCAATTAAACATATAAAAGTACTTGAGGATTGTTAATAATGATGTGTCTTCCCTTTATCTCTTCTGTTTCAGTACTTGCTGGGTCTTGTAGTCACTGAACTCCCATCGTAGGCTCTTCTCTACCATACTTTATTCTGTTTGTCTTTATCCAGGATGTGCATAAATGTGACCCCTGTCATAGGCTTAACTGGCTCCTTTAGGTTTTTTTCCTTTCTGCTGGTCTTTCCAGTTCAAGGGACTTTCTTTGCAGTTTTGGCATCAGTGCTTGTCAATGCATTCCTTGCTCTTCCCACCAGATTTGTTACTCCATGGTGAGATAAAATAGACATATCAAACAACGTGCTAAAACAACAGTGTTTTTCAAAATTTTAAATTCTTGGGTGCTGAGAATTTTAACCCCTTGGCCCCATTACCTAAAATTCTTTCCTATTTATTTTCATGAATGTTCAACATTTTCCTAAAGCAATCTTAGTTGTGGGCTCCAGTTTTCTTAAAAACTTCTTGAACAATTGTAATTGCAAATGTTGAGACCATGGCAAGTATATGTTAGTTTAATCTAAACCAATTAAGAAAGAATGCTAGAAAGTACAATTCAGAAATGATATCAAGCAATATCAGCCGTATTTACAAACATTTTGGGGGATGGTCAGGGTCTCACTCTATAGCCCAGGCTGGTCCTGAACTCACTATGTAGCCCAGGCTGGCCATGAACTCATGGCAATCCTCCTGCCTCAGCTTCCCTTTATTTATTTGGTAGTGGGGAATCAAACTGAGGGCCTTGGCCTTGCTAGACAAGTGCTTTAATGGCTGTACCATTCCTCTAGCCCCATGTTTGCAATTTTGCCTAGAGTTCAAAGTAGAGATATTTCTTTAGGTCATGATATTTCCACACTGTGGTGTTTTACCAGTGGAAATTCATCAAAGATACCAGCATGTTTAGATTCTGCACAGCTGTGGGTGATACCACCCACAGATTGAAATTGAGCAGGTATGAGAAATATGTGACCTATTATCATTCACTTAACTGCTTTTGTGCACAACTGTACACTCTACCTTTTTGGGCTACTTTCTTTTCCTGGAATCTCTATTAGTCGTTACTTGCTGTTGAGTTTGAATCCTGTAAGGACATGACTGGTGTCTAAAAGAGCAACGTTGTATAGTGGCTGAGAGCAAAAACACTGGAGCCCAGTTGTAGCTTTTAAGTCCAAATTGAGAGTGTAGATAATCTTACATAAGTGCCTGAACATTACCAAATGAGAGCAACAATAGATCCTACAGTGCCCGACATAGGGTCCATTCCACAGAACTATTTTAGAACAAGGTAGATTGGAGAATTATCTTTCTTTAAATGTTCAGGTTAAAAGCATTACAAAAATCATTACTGACTGCTTATTTGTATTTTGTCTGACATCCATCAATGACTAGGTGTTTAGACCTTGTAGGATTTTGGAGATTCCGGATGATGGCCCCAGCCAGTGACCTGCTGTTTTTCCCAGAAAGTGCTGGGAAATGTTGAGTATTCCTAAGAGTAAACTCCGTTTTCTACTCATACTCGGGGAAAATGACTTTTCTGCTAAGATCCTGCCAAGAATTCAAGATATTATTAACTTAAAGGAAATAGAAAATGCAAATAAGGGCCCTGAGAAATTCAATGTTGTTTAAGAGTAGAAAGGCAGATATAAAATTTAATTAAATAAAGATCCTGTTTAGCCATTAAGTTGTAGAATGCAGAAAATTCTTAGTGATATTTTCCTGCTGTTTTATAGCACAGATGTCTTACTGAGTGGGTACTGGGACACAATCCTAAGCAAATATTTACAGTATTTGGAGAAGATCTGTAAGTTAGTTGTTGGGAGAAAAGTGAATGAATTCGAAGAAGGAAAGAAATATAGGCTTTACAACTTATCTCTGTCATGAATTTTTAGAGATTTCACAATAAAAATGGGATGGAAAGACAATTCAATTATACTAGGAATTTGGATACACTAGAAGATTGGTTGGTGGTCTACAAAAAGAAAACATGAAAAAAGTACCAAAGGATAAAAAGAATTGCAAAGGACAAGAAAAGTGTTTTAAAAACTAAACACATAATGAGTAAACTCCACCAAACAAACAAACAAAAAAAGAAGATAAAATTTTTGAAATTAAACTTGGAAGAACTGGCTGTACTAGCAAACACAATTAAAACTGGGCCAAAGTCATGGGCGTTGTGATAAAGCAAGATTTAAATCACAGGTTAGTCATCACTCCACAATTTTTAAAAATTTATTTTGTGTTGCTGTTTCATGTCTTTTGAAAATAATGACCAGGGATCTGCCATTTTCAACTTGACCCTTCAATATGAGGGGCTCATGTGCAGACTGATGTAGGAATGAACACAGTGTAACAGACAAAGAGCCTGTGGAAGCAGATGTTCAAGAATGGCCCCCACTGAATAATTGGAAAGCGTAATCATGTTGAACTCACCGGGAATGAAGGGAATTTTCTCTAGTTGGGTAAAAAGAACATTTCAAACAAGTCTAAGTTTAGCTAATTGACTTAGTCTTTCGGGACCAGAAGATCAATTTTTAGATAAAGACTTCCATTTCTATGTGTGATAGGCTAAATCTTTTCATACAGTCAGTCCACAGAAACAAATGATAAAATCTGGATACAACACACTAAGAAGTTGCCTGAGAGTGGTGGATAGGACAGGAGAGGGATGTGGTGGAGAACTCACGCTCATTTGGAGAAGGGAACATGAAGACCCCTTAAATAGATTCCTCTCTTCTAAACTTTTATCTTTTATCTTGCAGTCAAGGGAACGAACATGAACATAAATTAGATAATAAAACCAACTTTCTATTCATAAATACCAGAAACACGTAGCTGTAAAACCTACGTCACTGGAGACAGTAGGAAAATTTTATGAGAATAAAGCCACAAAGGGAACCTTCAAATTCTGTCTACATATTTGGATGCACTTTTGAACCATGTGGGCACAAAACACACTCAAAGCAGATTAGTAAAATGCAAAAAGATGCATTGATCATAAATCCACAAATTGATCCATAAATCAGAAAAGAATTTTAATGTTATATTATCCTCCTGTCTTCAGGAGTGTAAAAATAAGCAAAGCCCCATATTTTTGATGAATAAAAATCTCAGTGACCTATGATAAATTTAGATGGAAATTATAATACAAGAACCAAATGAGAACTCTAGAACCGAAAGAAAAACTTTCTGGAACAAAGAAGACATAAACTTACAGGGATATTTCTACGAGCCGGAAGACTGCTATCGTGAACTGAAGATTCAATTTTGTTAAAGTGGTGATCCTTCTTAAACTGCTCTGTAGGTTAGAGGCAATGATTTTGTTTAGTCAGCACCTGAAAGTGTTTACGGAAAGCCCGGGTAGCTGTTTGGACCAGGAACGTCCCCCAGAGCCTCATGTATTTGAAAAGTAATTGGATTGTCAGAGGTAATTGGGCCATGCGTGTGCATCTGATGACTGTGCATGCTGTGAAGGGGTGCAACTACTCAGAGGGGCGGGTCAGCGCAAGCACAGCCTGGAAGGATTTATTATCACCTAGCTTTCCCTCTGGCTCTCTCTCTGCTTCCTTTCTGACATGCCATGGGCTGCTGTCCTCCATGCCAGGCCCTTTTGCCATTGTTTTCTTACCACAGGGACTGAAACCCCTGAAGAGTCAGCTAAATAAACCTCTCCTCCTTTAAATTTCACTTGACAGGTATTATGAGAAACAGTGAGAAAGTGACCAGGACAACATGTAAAAAAATATCTCTGTGGATGAAGGACATCTGTGCATATTGTTCCTTCTGTAAGTTATAAAAGACAGGTGAGATTCCACTTCACACTACCATTCTGGAGTGTGTACACATCAATACGGTGACATAAGGTAGATCTAGGTATGTGTGCATGTGTTACACAAAAGTGTGCACATGTGTATTTGAGAGCCTATCAGATCCTTTCATGATGGGCTCCTTTATGGATTTCAGGTCTACCACGGCAGAGACCAGCTTCATATCTCATGACTTCTCTAGATGTTTGCTCTGCCTACTGGCCTGAGGCAAAGCTACAGGTCCAAATCTATTTAATTTGTCTTTTGGCATACAAACTCAAACTCTAAGAAAATCTTTTGGGTGACATATATACAATTAAGTTGATTCATTTAAAAGCTTCAGACACTTATTACCTACTCGTGGTCTTCAACTCTTCCAATGATTAAACAATGATTAGAAGTAGTGAGAATATATATGAGCATGTATACATATATTTTTAATTAGCCATTTTGTTCCTGGAATAAATGTTTAACTACAGTGTATATTTAAGGAGAAGTACAGTGTAAGCATCACTGTGAATACTAAAATGTCAATAGCTACTGTTCGAAAGAATGTGAAGATATGGAATCATAAATTGGCCTACTTACATCCATGCACAATTTCTTGGAGTTTGAGCTCTTTTAAGCTTTTAGGACAAAAATACTCAAAGCGATTCTTTTAAATTTATTCTCATTTTAATTTCTTAGTTTGTAAGATCAGTAAAATGATAGGAAGTGTGAAAGAAGCTGGAAGCGATGGAGCCACCAGTACGCTGGACCCGCAACCTGAGTAGCTAAGAGCAGGCTTTGCATTGCCAGTGAGTGACTTAGCAGGAGAGAAGAGTTAATGCTCACATTTTGTGTATACAGCATGCTTGATGACATCAGCCTTTAATTCCCATGGCTGTTTTCCAGAAGAATAGTGGAATAGCAAATGTGCCCTGTGTTCAATTGGTTACTTCACATTTAAAGTATTATTGAACTCTGGATCATGACAACATAGAGTTCAATTGGATTCTGCTTGGCTTATATTTTACCAGACTTTACATGTAGTCATTTTAGATAGACCTCACGTTGACACTCATACAGTCCCTAAAATTATTTTCTAACATGCTTTCCAAATGGCTTGACATTTTTCCTTCAGTAGGCCAGCTATTGACTATTTCTCAGGAACTAGCCTCAGGACCACCTACATCAGAAACATCTGGGGTGCTTGTTAAAAATGCACGCTCTAAGCTTTGCCAGAGACTCTGGCAGGCAATCTGAATTTTCAATGGGAGTCCAGATGATATTTACATTTGTTGAGTATGAGATCACTGAACTATTGAATAATGCTGACCGAGCAACTGTGCAGTTATCACTGACCTTCATTTGTATGAAAAAGCAAAGTCGAAGCTGTCCCCAGCTCCATCCTTGGGTGGCCTTTTTGTTTTTTGAGAGTCAGACTAGCAGAAAGTCGAGACTTCCGACCAGGTTTAGAGGAGACCTAGGAGTTAAAACATGTGTTTTCCAGAAGTACATGAAATTACTGACAAACAATTAACTGTTTAATATGCATATATCACTAATATTCCACGGGATATATTTATTAATATTGAATTCAAAATAACTATATATCCTATGCCTTTATTTGTTCTATTTAGTTGACCTATGTAGAATCAAATAGTTCTCCTTTCGGTCTGCCACCCATTGATAATAGCATAATCTTAAAATTTTTTCTTCATTTTTCTAAACATCAATATCTGAAATTATGAGATGGACCAACACTAACAACAAACAATTATGGCCCTGCACACACCTGCCTCCCTGGTGTGTCATAGAAGGAATGCTGTGTTATTCCACGGTGTGGTCTTCCTGCACATAGTGCCTGGTATATATTAAAAGCTCAATAAGATTTTATTTGTTGGTATTTTGTTAACTTTCATTGTTATTGGCATTATGGCCAGTATGTTCCAAGTCAAAAGAAACTCGAAGCCTGCTTAACGAGTATCACTGTGGCTAAAATTGATAGCTAGTGTTTTGACCCAGTACATGAGTGGGACATAGGCGATGGGGAATCTGATTTTCTACCTTCTGTCCAATCACTTTCTTCTCATATTTGGTCCTTCGCTATCGTGGTATCGCCGACTGAGAAATTAGATACGTCCATCTGTAGATTCATTTTTCCACTCAAAGCTCCCTCTTGTGGTTGTAAACTGATTTAGAAAATACAAGCAGCTTATTCTTTACTGTTAAAAAAATAGTAACGTTCGAGAAAATCTTGGGCAAAAAATTGTTTATTGCAGCACCATCCAGCATTTCACTATTTAAAGTAGTATTGTCAATATTTTTCATTTCAAATGTGAAGAGTATGCATATGTTAAGTTCTCCTTTTCCTGTTTGTTTAAAGCAATCATTTTGTTAAAGAAAAAAACCCCTCCCTTTTGCTCACTTCATTCATTGTTGTTGCCAGTTGTCCAGATCTCTCCAAGGATGCACGTGTCATACTGTCTCCTGTGTCAAACAAGCTGTTCGTTCTTGAGAAAATTTCTTGCAAAGTCTTCACTTGCATATTGAAAAAAATGGGCAGAAGTGCAGTTTACCTTGGCAGTTTTAAAATATAACATAATTTTGAAGAGGTTTTATAGTTTTTGCAATATTTGGGGACTGGCTGCTTACAGTGGATATGTTCTTTCTAGACTGCATCAGCAACAAGAGAGTACATCGTAAGTTCCCTATTACTTATACACTTCTAAGTATGAACAGAGAGATGTCCCCACATTACCATCTCTAAATCCTAACCATGTCATGTTGAGAGAACAGTAGTTGCAGAACTGAACACGAAGTACATGCATGAAACGGGTCGATACTGCCCAGAGTTCGTGGGTGTCTTCAAGAATAGTAAAGACACAAGGGCAGGCTGCACAACTAACATTGCCCGAATGTGCGACACAAAAAAGTTGCCAGATGTGGTCCTGTCTTTCTGGCTTGTACTACGTTGTTCTGGCCAACATGGCACTAACTAGGTGTCAGAAAAAAAAAAGAAAAGAAAAAGAAAAAGAAAGCATCCGCATTGTCATCCGTAGTACGATTTTCCTGTGACTTGCTCCGGCACTTGCACTTGTGACTTTGCTAATTTTCTTTCTGTCCTAGCATTCTTCAATGTTTACTCTTGATACCTCACTCAGAATGAAAATGTTGATGATAAAATAAGCAGATTACAATATGGGGCTGCAGGAACGGCACAGCAGTTAAAGCATTTGCCTAGCAAATGCAAGGCCCTGGGTTCGATTCCCCAGTACCACATAAACTGGGCCTGGTGACACACACCTGTAATCCCAGCAACCTGGGAAGCTGAGGCAGGAGAACTGCCCTGAGTCCAAGGCCAGCCTGGGCTCCACAGTGAGTTCAGGACCAGCCGAGGCTACAGAGCAAAACCCTGTCTCAATAAACAAACAAACAAACAAATAAAAGAAAAAAAAGAACTAGAATGCTGAAGGAATCCAGCACTTGGGAGGCTGAGGCAGGAGGATTGCTGTAAGTTCAAAGCCAGCTTTGGCTCCATAGTGAATTCAGGACAGCCTGGACTACAAAGCAAGACTCTATCTCAAAAAAAAAAAAAAAAAAAAAAGAACTCTATAACAGAGTTCTTACAAAATATAATTTAATTTAAGAAGCATCCTTTTAAAACTATGTATCTATTTGGTGTTCTTTCTCCCCCTAACATATAATACTACCACACATTTGTGACAAAAAAATCATTTTTTTTACTGCATGAACTTCTTCATAACATGGGTTTATGCATTAATTTCAATTTTATGCATGAAATAAAGTCTTTTTTATTGCTGTCATAATTTTTTATTTTCTCATTGTTTTCCTGTCAGATCTCTCTGTGTACTTAATGACTGAAATATGTAATTCTAAAAATTATGTTTAAAATGTTACATGTGTATATCAAAGAGATTTTATAATTTTGAAAACTTATAAAATCAAAACCAGTACATGTACTTTTAGACATAGTGTGGAATATTTTATTTTTAGGGAAGTTCTACTTTGTAGGCCACTGTTTTCATCATGTGATTTTAATGACGGCCAATTACGAAAGTCTAGGTTAAAAGAGCAGACTTCTTTCTCTTAGCTGTCTTCCTTGAGTCTTGAACACTGTAAGTCATCCATGATCCTCAGTATGATTTATTGGGTTGACAACAAAACAAAACAAAACACTTCTTCAAAGTCTGAACTTATGTAAATAAAGGGTAGCATTTCAGTCTTATGGATTTCTCCATGCCTTGGATTCCTGTAAACAAACCCTTTAAAGGAGTTGTTTTAGGATTTTCATCAAAACAAGAGTACCTTCTAAACAAAGTGTGCAATTGCTTTGAAGCCCTGCTCTGAACTTTTGAAGGAATGTTTTTTAAGGAAATACATGGGGAGAGAAAACGGAGAGGTTGAGATGCAGAAATCTTGGAAGATAAAGTGTGAAAATGAATACTTCTAGTAGCTTCCATCCAAAAATTTATTTGAACAAATTCTACTTACAAATAAATTATTTTATTCTTTTATTGTGGTGATGAATACTTTTTTATTCGTTGGGGCTCAACAGATGAAAATCAAAGAATTAGCAACATTACCTGTCAAGTCTTTTTCTTGAGGTACTTCTCAAAGTTCTGGGGTATCAAAGCCATAAAATAAGTTCTAAAACACTTTCTAGAAGTCTCTGTAAATTTGGGCATCAGATCTATACTATTTTATTTTGAGATGTTGAAATCCTACAGAGAGAAATATCTTTCAGGGAATCTTTTATCACTAAAATATACTGTAGTCATGGTAGAGCTGATTAAATACAAACATTTTCATAGAAAAGAAAAATAATTAGTTGCCGTCTTAGCTGGGAAGGAAGCTGAGCAGCAAAGGCAACAATGGTATTCTTCAAAAAACACTCTAGCTGTAAATATAATAGCAATTCTAATAGCAAAACACAAACCAGACAAATTCACCTTTAACTAAACAAGAACATACAACCTATCTTTGAAAAAGTATCTCACAGTATCTTTATGAATAAATAAGATGGTTTCTTTTGGTACCTTAAAGTTTATTTTACAAGACCAGAGTTTGATAGGCCCATATTGGTTTTGTTTATCCTGGCACTGAGAAAGGGCTCTGTGCTCTGTTTCTGATAAATTTCTCCTTGTTTTCAGCTATGACAGATATTCCTTTGAATATGGTATATGAAAATATTGTAGCACCAAACCAAGAATATCTAACCTTATTTATGTCTGTATTCTGCCCTTAAACACAAACAGCTGTGCACACATCCATCTGTCTCACGTCTGACCGAATGCTGCTGTCCGGACCTCATATACACAAACAAATGTTACCCCTTGTATGGGAAGTCATGGCTGGAGCAGCGGGAGTTTGGAAACCCACTTGCATTTTTCAAATCTTACTTGCACAAACAAAAAAAAAAAGTAAAAATACCGACAAACCAGTTTTGGAATTGTTAACTTTTCGATTCAGTACAGAAGGACTGAAGAATCCCTATTTCAAAAAAAAAATTCAGAGATTATTATGAAAAAGCTACAACTTGACAAAACTTTTAAAGCTAAACTTAAACATTGTGGGGAAGGAAACCTAGCTCTTATGTCTTTGTTAAGACAGGGTTGTACCAGAAAAAAATAAAGACAGGGTTGTGTATGATGTTAAGAAAGAAACTCATGTGCTAAGTATTTATGTGATCAAAGGACTGAAAATCATTGTTAAAAACACTCTGAAGTCACACGTCCATCATATTCAAGAGGTTCCAACCCTAATGACAGGATCAGAAGATATGTTTATCTTCAGTTAATTTTTATACTTGAATGTGTTTGTAAAAATTGACTATTGTGTAATCTGTAAAGAATTTAAGAACTTCTCATACACCTTGAGGAGGCCAGATCAAACGGATTGTTCTCATGCACTCACAAATGATGGGATAGATTTGGAGAAACACATCACTAGGTGGTTTTGTCCTCTCACAAACATCTTAGAGGGCATCTGTGCCGACTAGATGGCTATGACATCGTCAGGCAATATAGTCTTACATGACCACTGTCTTATATGCAGTCAGCCATTGGCTGAAATGCCATTGCATGCTGCATGACGATATATACAAGATATGGGAAAGTTTTACAATATAGCTAAGTAACTATAACCATATATTTTAGAAAAATGCCTTTTTCTTTGTTTCATCCCATCTGGAAAAAATAAAATCACACTATCCTAGAGAATGTATTTCAAGATGAAATAAGCAAGTGAAAGTAAGTGGCTTATAGGCAAGTTAAAAGCCAAGAATATCTGCAAATACTGCCTAATACATGATCTTTGATTGACTTTTAGGTATGCTATGGCAAATGGCTCCATTATTTTTGAGACTAGCTTCTATATTAATGTTTCTTAATCGGTTAAGAGCCAAGAAATATATCTAGGAAAACTTGAAATATTTCTCAGAATGAATAGTTATTTCTGTTCTGATTGCTAATTCCAAATGGCACACATTTTTAACTTGCCTTCCTCCTCTACCTCATTAGATTATAGCCAACGTCTATAACATTACAGGGCCACCATTAACCCAGGTGAACCCCAAATAAATGACTGGCATGAAACTGAATTTTGTTTCTGAAAATAGATCAGTAGGAACCTACCCTTCCAGATTAGACCTCTAAGAGCTGTTCAAGCAATTATGGGAGGAGAAAGCTACAATGCAGTTAAATAGGTACAAACTTGAAAATAAGGAATGATTGGATACTGATAAGACTTAAATTTAAAAGATTTCTCAGAATATTTCTCAATTGGAAGGTGATTGGGTCATGTATGATGATGTCATGGGGGTGCTGTACTCATCAGAGGATTAACTTGCTGCTGATGTCATGGGGGTACTATACTTGTCAGAGGGTTAACCTCCTGATGATGTCACATACTTCTAAGAGACCGGGCCTGGCTGGAGTGTTAGGTTATTTGGGCTATAACCCGGAAGGGCATATTCTTGTCCCCAGCTCTTTCTTTTGGTTTCTGGTTTCCTGGCTACCACATGGTAAATCTTTCCTCATGGTCAGAACCTTACAAATTGTTCTTTCTGTCTTGGAGCCAGTGAGAGCCAGTGAGACCCCCAAAATTGTGAGCTAAAATAAACCTTTCCTCCTTTAAGTTGTGCGTGTTAGCTTTTGTGTCCTGAGGAAAGGGACAGAAAAGAGAGAAACTGAATTTGTCAACTCTAACCATGACTTTCCTGTGTACAAAGCCATTAACACCAGGTTAAACACAGATCTTCTTATGAAAGAGATTAAAAACTATAGTAAGGCAAGGCAGGGCTGCTAGTGTGGTTAGTGGTGGTGGTTGATTCCTTTCTTGCATTTTACCCACCAGCTTCCAGCCCATACAATGATAAAGAAAGCTGATCAGTTAAACATTAGACACGTATTTCTAGAGGATAATTTCTAGTGATAATTCCAAAAAAGGTGACAATATATGTGCATGTATATGTATCATAATTGAAAATATATCTTTAAACTGGAAAGATCTTTATTCCTTTGGATTTCAAGCCATAAGTCACAGGGTTTAGTGAGGCTAGCCCTATACTGTTAGTGAATGAAGCAAAACCTAATCCTAGATGCCTATCTTAAGGAATTAATAAATTACCTTTATAAAAATAACATTATCTGAAATATCAAAATATTTCGTCAGCAATGTGCATAGAAAATAAACTGAAAATGCAGACATTGAAGTTTTCTCTGAGTAGCTGTTATGGTTTAGGTCTGGAGTGTCCCCCCAAAAAGCATCACTTACCTATGGATACTATGTACCTCTGAGAGGTGGGGCCTAGGTGGAAGAGGCAGATATCTGAGGCTTGACCTGGACAAGTGTGTGCTAGCTCCACCCTTCTTCCTGCCCTTGGCTCTGTTCTCTCTTGCTGTGCAGAGCTCTCCCCCTGCATCTCCACCATGTGTGTTCACTACCACTGACCACCCACATGTGTGTGACCTTCTGAAACTGTAAACTTAAATAATTTTTACCTTTCTAAAGTTGTGATGTTGGGTACTTCGTCCCAGTATTGAGAAGGTAACTAAGACGGTCATCTTAGTCAAACTGCTTAAACTCTCTGTGCCTTAGTTTCTATTTCCTCATTTTAAATAGCTATAATAAGAGCCCAAACCCCTGCTGAGTGAGGATTAGATAGGCTAACATATTTGAAAGACTTGCTTATTATTACTACACAATTACGAGTACTCTCTAATACTATGGTACTTACTACGTAATTATTATTATGCAAAAAAGAAGTTGGGGTAATCTTTGAAGGGTATCAAATAGAAACAAAAAGAAAATATTCACCTGCTTGAAAATTTCAGTATTTTTGTTTGATAAGATATAGGTATGATGAGATCAAAGTGAGGCAGTCAGGATGGCTTTGCCATTCTTCTGTCTGAGGAACATTGAAACAGGAAGAAGTGAATAGAGGTGATTTCTAAAACCCCAATAGAGAAGTCTAGAACAAATCTAAAGCTAAAATTGGCGAAGAAGTTGTACTTAGGTATTAGTCAAGGAAGACAGGGGCTTAGTTATTCTTGTTGTTTAAATAATGTTTATGTTTCTGACTATACTAAAACATGATTGCATAGTACCTCTATTGTTTTTTTTTTTTCTCTGATCTTTTACTTTACTTTGAGTTTACATAGTAAACCAATGTTTCTTCCAATACTGGTATTATTACTTTAAAACTGAAAATCATTATGAGTTTATCTGCTGACTTCACTCTGAGACTTGACAGGTTTTGGGTCAATATTTATAAATTTTTCGAAGAAATTTAAATTCAACATTTAAAAAGTTGATTTATTTTGATTTTCCCGAAGATTAGGGAAGATAACTTTAAAAGCTTAAGTTTCAGTGGAGAAAAATGACACATCCGGGTTTGTCTCTGCATCTTCCATTCTGCTCCACTGGTCTGTCTGTTTTTGTGCCAGTACCAAATTGTTTTTACAAGTATGGCTTTATAGTACAGCCTGATGTCTGGTATTGTAATGCCTCCTGCCTTGGTCTTGTTGCTCAGGATTGCTTTGGCTATTTTTGTTCTCTTTTGGTTCCGTATGAATTTAAGAATTGTTTCAAGTTCTTTGAGGAAACTTGTAGGTATTTTGATAGGAATTGCATTGAATCTATATAGATCAGTTTCAGTAATACAGTTATTTTCCCTATATTTATTTTACCTATCCAAGAGCAGAGGATGCCTTTCCATTTTCTAATGTCTCCTACAACTTCTTTCTTCAATGTAATGTAGTTTTCTTTATAAAGATTCTTCACTTCCTTGGTTAGGTATACTCCTAGGTATTTAATTTTTTGCTGAGCTATTGAGAATGGAATTGTTTTTGCTGAGTTCTTGCTCAAAAAGTTCATTGTTAGTGTAGAGAAAAGCTATTTTTTTAGTGTTAATTTTGTAGCCCGTGACTTGGCTAAAATTTTTTTTTATTATTTCCAGGAGTTTCATAGTGGAGTTTTTCGGGTCTTCCATGTGGATAATCGTATCATCTGCAAATAAGGAAAGTTACTCATGACTGTTCAAAAATTTGCAAAAACAGCTCATTCAAAAATACCTTTAATTAATCAAAAAGGACATTAAACAGTATTATAGAAAAATGTTTATGACACTGTTTAAGACAACTTTGTTCAGGCTTAAGGAAGACTTTTTCAAGAAGGACTACTGAAATGGAAGTAAGGTAGGAAATGAGGCTCGATTCTGGATACAATGAAAACAAGCAGAATCATAGCCACGTAGTAAGGCAAGGAATTAAGGGGAAAAAATGCTAAGAGGAAACATCAGGGCTGGAGGATTCTGGAAACTGACCTGGCAGGACTGGCTGAGGGTAGGTGTGGGGCTAGCACACTGAGTAAGGGGATGAGGAATTTGATTGCACATTGAGGGTGATCATAAGCCAAGAGCAAGGAATTTTTGACAAAATGACACAACAGAATTCTCACCAAACCTGCATTAAACAATTAAAGATCACACCCCAAGCCCAGGCCTAGTCAAAAAGAGATTGAGGGAGCCTGACTCAAGTTTGGCTGAGGAGAAAGTGGTTGCCAACATTTATTATAAGTGTGATTGCTCAGGAAGAAACCTAGAGCTTGGAGCATTTGAGATGGGACAAGATAAAACATGCAAGTCTAACCTTTACTGGCGAGTCTGCAAAACTGTGCATTATCTGGCTATGGCTGAGGCTTTTATTATCTAGCCAGCAGATCTAAGGACTAAGAAGGAGAAAAAGTATTATCAATGAAGGACGGCATTTCCTGGTAGCCATTAGTCACTTGTTTAGGGAAGACTTTTCAATACTTCCAGATGACACTCTATTGTGACCTTTGTGTGTGTGTGTGTGTGTGTGTGTGTGTGTGTGTGTGTGTGTGTGTGTGTGTTGAGGCTAAACCTCCAGGGCCTTCACATTGAATTACACTCCCTGGTTATTTTTATTTTTGATTTTGCCAAGACACCAAGTTGTTCAGAGTGCTCTTGAACTTGCCATCCTTCTGCCTCAGACTCCCAGATCGCTAGGATTACAGTTCTGCACCACAGGGCCCACCTAGGAGCTTCTAATGGTGAGTCACCACTTGGTGGAGAAATCAGAAAAGACTCTTGTACTCCAGTCTTGCAGGGTAAACAAACAGCCATTGTTCCTTACACTGTGTGGCTCTGACGCTAGTCAACCAAAATTATATAAAGGCTCAGGGCCTCAAGGTCCTGGACAAGGCATTCCAACTAGTTTTCCTTCTCTGTAATAACCTGAGAGGGTGCCTCGAATTGCTCACTATGCAGAACCATGTCAGCTTTCCTGAACTCTGCAACCACCCCCACCACACCGATGGAGCAGAAAAGCATCTACCGACGAGGGACCAGACAATTCACAGGCCAAAATAAGCATGCACATTACTAAAATTATTTATTTGTGAATCTGTTTGGCCTATGCTACAAACATGTATGATCTGAGAATGGTTGAAAGAGAGGGCTCTGGAGTTAGACTGAAGTTAGAATTAGAGTCCAGCTTCTCTGCATGCTGTCTGTGTGGCTGTGGACAAGTTGTGACTTCAAACAAGTTGCTTCACTGTGCCTCAGTTTCCTTATCTATAGAAGGGAATAACAATAAGTCCATTAAATAAAATAAAATTTTAGTGCATAGCATGAATTTTATCATGGAAACAGGTAAAAATATTAACCATGATTATTATTATTTGTTTTTATATCCTCATAGCCTATGACACTTCATCGTGTATAATTTGTTTAGTAGATATTACCATGTTAATTCCAAAATTTTTTTTAAATTGCCTTTAAGTTTTTGGCTAAGACACTAGCGAGAGATCCTCCTGTTTAAAGTCACAGCTGGGACAGGGTACGACTGACAATCATGGTGGCTGACTTTCTCCAGCAGTCAGCACTGGCTCTCTTGAAATGATGCATGACTATAGCACCTAACCGCATCTTTGTCCTGCAATTCGAATGAATTTAAAAGGGTAAAGGAAAGCATTTGCCATATTTTCTGTTGCCAATGCTTGGTGCAAAAGTGTAAGTGTTTTAGATCTGAGAAGAGGCGAAGGACCCTTTCAATCATTTTTAGAAAATACTCTAAATTCTTCACTTGTAATGTTTCTGAAGATAAACATTCTTGGTCACAGTCCATTAAGGGAAAATGTATTGGGAAGGCATTATACAATCAAACATATGACGGATTTGTTGACAGAATTGTTAATATTCAATTAGATTCTGGGCATCCAGGCTCTTTATTCTAGCTGCAAAGCAGTGTAACATAAAAACTGGGGCCAATCCTAGTTTGTACCAGAAAATTTAGTCCTAAGACACACAAGACATAAGCTGTGTTAGAAGTACAGAGCAATTTGTGAT
Organism: Ctenodactylus gundi; assembly: GCA_004027205.1. Lineage (NCBI taxonomy): Eukaryota > Metazoa > Chordata > Mammalia > Rodentia > Ctenodactylidae > Ctenodactylus > Ctenodactylus gundi. Next base: position 71,737 of record PVKB01005470.1, on the reverse strand, counting down.
TTTTTTTTTCCTGAGATGACAAGGATTCAAGAGCAACAGATAGACAAAACTATGTGTAAAAGTATCATCTGTAGAGTAGGCATGGTGCTACACACATGTAATCTCAGCTACTGAGGAGGTTGAAGCAGGAAGATCACAAATTTATGCCTAGCCTTGGCAACTTAGCCAGATCCTGTCTCAGAAAGAGAGAGAGGGAGAGAGAGAGAGAGAGAGAGAGAGAGAGAGAGAGAGAGAGAGAGAGCACTGAGGATGTAGTTCCTTGGCAGAGGGCTTGCCCAGTATGTGTGAGGTCCTGCAAAGTTTGTTGTTGTTGTTGTTGTTGTTGTTGTTGTTGTTGTTTTGGGTTTTTTTAAGGCAGGGTCTCACCATGTAGCCCAGGCTAGCCTTGAGCTTACAGCAATCCTCCTGCCTCAGCTTATGTCGTGCTGGGAAATTGAACCCAGGGCCTTAGGTTTACTAAGCAAGGACTTTAACTGCTGGGCTATTCCTCCAGCCTTTTAAAAGTTAAAAGCTTTTAAAAAGTAAGAGAAAGAGACCACCTACAGATAAAGTTAGTGGAGTATGGGAGTTTGGGAAGGAAACGTAGATGGTTCAACACACTTTCGGCTAACAGAAACTTGCCATCTCAAGTTCTTTTGGACAGAGGACAAGACGTGAATGTTCAAGTAGTATTTCCAAGACAGTCTGCAGTCTAGAAAGACTCGATGACTGCTAAGAATGGCTGTTTTTACAAGTAAGTAAGTATTCCCACAAGGGCCAGGTCGTATGAATGTAAATTCTGGCTCTGCAGGTTGCTAGCTGTGTGACTAGTGATGTCCACTTAAACTATCTGTGCCTCTATTTTCTTAGCTGTACTCATGGGAATAATGGTAATACCTGAATCATAGAACTGAATTACAGGTAATAACATAAAATGTCTTCTTTGGCATATGACAAGCACTCAATATTAGTGGTAGTGTTTTAATCTAGTATTCCATGAAACTTAGAATGTATAACGATACTTCCTATGTAGCGGTAGTGGAATTTTTAAAGTCAATACTTACTTAGAAGTTCTTTAAAAAATGGAATTTGAGTCTGATGAGTTTCTCAGTGTGACTCCATATGTTTCTGGCATTTGTCCCAGTACATTTGATAATTATAAATGCATATTTTCTCTAAAAATTATGTCAAATACCCAAACAATTATCTTCATACCACTCATATGTATTCTTGGTAGTCACAACCAATTGTATCATATTATTTTGAACTCTCATTTTTGGAAAAATTTTGGCATTTTAACATTTTAAAATTCACAATTATTAGAATTTTAACATTATTTTGGGTCTTAACACTGCCTAGGATAGAAACCCCTTATAAAATGTCAAACCTTTCACAAGTCTTCAATGGGTGATTCGTGAATAAAGGGTGACATTTATGGGAAATTGATGTTATTTTAACAGAAGTTTTCAGTTCTTGCCTTATTTCCTCTTTCTCTCCCTCCCAGCTTCTCATTGTTGAATTTGCTAATGGGCCCGTAGCAGGCTTTGGCCTGTTCAGTTATTGAGCCAAGTCTGACCGAGGCAGGAAGCAAAGGCAGCCAAGTCTTTGGAGGGGGCTTTGCAGTGAGTCACACTGGCCAGCCCACCTGGCGTGCAGGGGCCAGCATGGAGGCTGGGAGCAGACTTGGTCACATCACCTCTGGGCCTTTCCCTCCTGCCTCCCACTCACTCCGGGTTAGCTCAGGATTCTGCTTCTTACTCTAAATTCCTAAGAAAACTTTGAAGGACAGTAGGAGACTTAGAAGCTCTCTGATTAATTCATGTTGATGAATCTGTTGTTGTAACGTGTTTCATTGTATCTGGTGGTAGTGGTGGTGGTGGTAGTATATGTGTCTATGTGCGTGTGTGTGTGTGTGTGTGTGAGAGAGAGAGAGAGAGAGAGAAAGAGAGAGAGAGAGAGAGAGAGAGAGAGAGAGGATAAGGGTGAGGACATATAAAGGAAAATAAAAACCACAAATGTCTGAAGAAAATTGAAAATTCAAGGATGTGATTTGATTTTGAACAAGCTCATCAGGGCATACACAACACTTGTCATGTGTGGGATGAGAATGTAGTCAAAAATTTGGCATAACACAACTGAGATTTTATGGGAACCTATTTTTCTCTCTGGGATAGCTGGGAATTTGGATCTATGTAAAATTTCTTGAAGTCTTCCTGGATATTCACTCTTAACACATATTTAAGGCTTTCATTATTCAGTCGGCTTTATTATTCACTGAGCGGTGGTGAAAGGAGTCAGATAAGATTAACTACACCTACCTTATGGGGCCAGGATGAAGGAGAAAGAGTTATTGAAAGACAGAATAGAAATGGAGGATGGCAAGAGATGCAAGCACCGTTCCTTCAGTGGCTAGTCGTGGGGCACCTGCATGCGCTCAGCACTCAGCGTGCAGAGGAGAATCATGAGGAAAAAGTCCAACACTTTTGATATCTTTCCATTTCTGTTCTAGTGATGAGAACAAAGAGTAAAATATCATAATCAGCCTCCCTATTTTAGGTGATGTTGACTGCTAGGGAGAAAAGACAAGCAGAGAAAGGGAAGGGGAGATCATAGAGGAGGGTACGGCTGAGATAGGCCCACCAGGAAAGGACGTGCAGAGGTGGAGCCAAGTCACTACCTGCAGGAGGAAGAGTGAGCTCGTGTTGGGCTGAGGGAAAAGGGCTGCAAGAAGAAGGACTGTAGCTGAGATCCCGGCATTTTGGAGAAATAGCAAGGAGGCCTGTGTGGCTGGAGCGGAGATGGAGATGACGAGGTTGTAGGACAAGAGGACAGAGTGGGTGAGGAAGGAGGGCCCATTCCCCAGAGGGCCCTTTAGTCACGGTAGTAGGTTTTTTTAGTGTGAGCTGGAAAAATGACTGGACTTGACGTAATCTGACTTATATTCACACAAAGTCCATTTTCTCATTATGTTGCAAAAAGAAATGAAGAAGGAAAGCCTGCTAGCATACTGGCTGAATGTATGTGCGTGCCACAGGCTGGGGTGGTCAGTCCACCTTTCAGGCTTTGCTTCCAGTCTTGCCATGTGGTGAACAACTCCTTTCCATCTGGCCTCTCTACCGTGAGCTTCCTCCAATACTGGCTGCCCGTGAATGGACTGAAATCTTCTGAAACCGTGAGCTAAAACACATCTTTTCTTCCTTAAGTTGTAGATGTTATGTATTCTGTCCCAGCAATGAAAAAGTAACAAAGACACCAATTTACTGCTAAAATACATTTTTGTATGCTAAATTTAGGGATAATATACTGAGTTTTCACTGCTAAAATTCAATTTCAAAGTATTTTTCCTATAACCTTTGGCATAGCAGGAGGCTTTTAAAAAGTGGTTTCTTGTGCTCAGAAAGTGACTCACTAGGTGGTATTATGTTGTACAGGGGGGAAAAAATCAGCAAAAGACAAGAAGGGCTTCAAGAAATTCTCTTTTACAGGAACAAAATGGGATTCATTGTAGTAATGACCAGTGCTTAAAGGGATAACAGGCAAAAAGGAATCCAGTCAAATGCAACATTCAGAATGCATACATGTGAACATCACTTTTCAAATTATTAAGGGTTCTACCTGAACAGCTCAGAACCCAAGAAGAGCTTGCATATCTCTCCTAAAATAAGAAAATATGAGAATACATAAAGAAATCATTTGAGTGATGGGCCTTAAACATTTTTCTCGTGCTGAGGTTCGATTTCAATGGTATCTGACAAATTAAAGCTGAAATGATGGGTTATTTGGCAATTTTCCTCATTCAAATATACATCATCTCAGAGGTGCAAGTTAATTCACACTCTATTTTAATGTCTGTTTTCTAAAATTAGAGATTTAAACTCAACAAGAACACACTTCAGATGGGTACAGGATATGGTTAAAAGAAAAACTTGCAGCAAGTTAGCAGAATTGATTTAAGCTAAGAACAATTCGTGAATTAGCCCCCAGAAGCAGAAGAGGCTCTTGGCTCACAGGGCTCCATCCCACAAGGAGGGCAAGCAACACTTAGGAGCAGAAAATGGAAGCAAGGAACAGAGCTTGCCTGGCTACAGTTTGACATTTGGCAGCCTGTGATAGGTTGAGGCTCAGCAAGTTGTTACAAGAAACATATTCCTAAGTTAGGCTCCTAGTTTGTTCATGTGCTAAGTTAGTTTTCATTTCATTCCATAGGGACTCAAGATACAACATAACCTTAGGACACACTGAGTTAAAAATATGTTGTAGAATTGAGAGCTAATATTAATCACAAATTTATTATTTTCTAGATGTCAGAATTTACTTGTGATTATTAATTCTCTTAACAATGCTTTTTTTTTCCATGACAGTTAAAATTCAGACACAAGGAAGGAAGTAAATTGTCCATTGTCAACTGAGAAATGAAAGTTTTGGGAGGAATTTTTTTCACTAGGAATTGCGTACTAACATTTTACATGTACTGCTTCATTGAATTTTTATAGTGGCTTTTTAGTAATAAGGAAACTTATAAGGAATTCCATAAAGATAGAGGCAGAGCTCTTCCCAGTCTGTCTGACTCCATCCAGTCCATTATCATCCTATTACAGTATGCGATTTATTGTTTTTCTAAATGACTTCTGAATTTCCCACTTGAGAATGTTTTTAAAGTTCAAAACGGGTTGTGTTCTGGTCTCTCATTTATTAACTCGCCTGGAGCTTCAAAGTGGTGATTGGAGCTGTGGAATGAGCACTTTCTACATTTCTCCCGAAGAACATTATCTTCAAAGCAGAAGTGTGTCAGCCCCAAGGTATTAGGATATCAAGGTTTGGCAGCTTTCAAATCTTTCCCTTTTCCACAAAACACCTTCTGAATGGTCTGGTGCTGGGCTGTATTGTACACTGGTTCACACTTCAAGCACGGGGTTGAGGTGGCCTTGTATAGGAAATTTTGTTTCTTGCTGGTTTGTGTGAATTTGGAGAGTTGGGCCACCTCATAGTTCATCAGGAATTCTTAACAACCATGCTGGACAATATTGTTGCTGCACCTGAATCCCAGTTGTCAGGTTCATAATTTCGCACCACAGGAAATGTGAGAGAATATACCAGCAAATTTATTGCATGGAATTATTTCACAAGTAGTATCAATAAGATACAAAAACCTAATGAAGGAAGCTTTGCCTCTTAAAATTATGTTTGTTTTGGTTGTAGATTTTTTATATAAATCCTCAAAAGCAAGTGCATAAATAAACAATAGTACTAACTAATACCTTTATGTAATTAAAAAATAAGCCCATTAGTATTCATGTCTCAGTTTTTCAAATAGCTTACTTGTACAATGATTTATGAACAAATTCTACACTGATAGTAGTTTTAAAACAACACAGATAAAATATTAAGCTGATTTTTTGTCAAAAAATCAACTCAAATAAATAATTCAAAAGTATTTTTTGCCAAATAAATGTTTTCTTTGTCTAAGATGCATGTGTAGTTTTTAAAATTATTGGTGATTTTTATGCATTCTTGAGATGATATAGATCAAAAGATAGATTACAATTTTTTCTGTCATGTTTTTTATTTTGTCCAATCACTAAGAGTTCAACAAATATTCTAGAAATACATACCATTGCTCACATTTCTTCAAAACATAGAAAAAGTGTTTTTTTTAAACCAAGAAATTAAGCCTGCTACTTCATAATTAATAACTATTAGATTCTATAGAGGCAAATAGAATTGGAACCCCAAGCTCTGCTTAGTATCACTTTTTAGGTGGATCTTTTCCTTAGCCACTTCTTTGTTATTATTTGTAATTTTCTCTTTCCTATGAAAAACTTTAATTTTGTAAAACCAGTGAGCAAATATAGAAAAGTTTATGTGCAGAAATATAGTGGTCTATTACTGGCTTAATATTTCTTAGTTATCAGAAAGCTGCAATGAAATGAGAACAGTGAAATTTCTGGAAGTACATAGCCCTTTTTGAAATATTTATTGAAATTCTAGAATGTTAGGAGGGAAAAATGGTTAAGAAGACAATCTCAGGGTGACAGAGCTAAATTTTAGTCCAAGTGTCACTGTTTGGCCATCCATACATGACCATGAGCAAGTTTTCTGGTTTTCTTCTATTTCCTCACCTGTAAAATGGGGATAGTAACACTAATTTTCTGTATAATGGGGTAGTTGATACCATTGAATGAATTGAAGTAAGTAAAAGAGTTAGAACAATACCTGCCGTCTACTGCAGTTATGTACCTAGTGGTTAGCTCATGTGGTTATTGTTATAAGGATGAATGATCACTCCTTTTATATAAATTAATATTTATCAAAGGATTATTGTGTTCCAAGTCAAATAATAATAACTTACGTTTCTTATATTATTTAATCCTCTCAGTAATTATGTTAAGGAATGTTTTCCTCTTTCTAATTGCTACTTTATTAAAGTGAAGAAACCAGAACTTAAAGCAAAATTGTATTCATTATACGATAGCGGCCTGGACATTTAGAAAACTGGATTGATCATTTACTTCATGGGAAAATGGGGGAGCAGGGTGTTTGGATTCTGAAACAATAGAGTGCAGATTGGAATTCTGTCTTCTGTGCTTCAAATGCTGCTCTATGGACAATTTAATTAACTTCTCTGTTTCAGCTTTCCCAAATGTGTAATAATGATTATACTTCAAAGCAGAATTAATGGAAAGATTAGATAAGACATACCCAGAGCCTGACTTGTTCTAAGGGCTAATTTTTATTTGATTCAGAAAAATTAAGCAGTATAAGTAATTGTCTACTAACTTCATGCTATTTCTAATTTCATTTCCATAGGAGTCAAAGTAACGTCTCTAGAAAGTACCCTGTGGACCCTAGGAACATTTTAGGCTGGGCTGACATTCTGCTGGCTAATTACTGTTGCTATTAATTAAAATATTATGCCATTCATTAAAGTATTAAAATATAGATCTTTATGGCACAGTTCTAGAATCCCAGTATTCTTGAAGACTGGAGGATTGCAAATTCAAGCCTTGACAGGGCACTTAACAACTTAACAAGACTCCGTCTGAAAATCAAAAGTGAAAACTAAGTAGGCTAGGGATGTAGTTAAGCATGAAGGCCCAGGTTTGGATTTCTAGTACAAAACAAAACAATAAAACACAGGGGTTTTGGGACCAGATGACCAGTGGGTTCAGGTGTTGAACTCAGGAGGCAAATACTGAGTTGTGTATTGGGGCCTAGATGCGTTGCCTGCAGGTAAGGATGACCCTTACCAGACCCAGAGTCGTCTGTGAAAGGAGATGGCATGTTATCTGTAGCACCCAGCTCCTGATCATCATCCAGAGGTCAATGTTAATAGGGTGCTGATGCTTGAGATAGAGCAGATGGTGTTGACTACAGGGACATGGTGCGTGGAGGTACAGACTGTCTAATGCTGACACATCAAGTCCTCCATCTTGCTGGTGGCATGTACCACTGGGAACCTAATGACTTATCAGTCTAATAGGGAAAAGGCAAGATTTCTGAACCTTATCATAGCTCAGGTATAGACATTGTTTAGCCTAACATTTTTAAATAGGAGAATCTATTAATATCAATAATTCCTAAAATTCAACAAATTACTTGATATTTATTTGAGTGACTTAATGAAGTATAGGCATTATATAATTCTATACTATATGCATCTTAGCTTATTATTGATCGGTTGATTTCTGTGATAAATTTTGATTTCCAGAATTGATTTGCAGAGTACAAGAGTAGCAATCTCCTTATCAATTTTAAAACATATTTCATTAAAGATTATACTATCTTATCCTAAATAATCTGCAACTTTAATCTTCCTAGGCAATTTATAGAGGCTCTTTTCAAGAGGGAAGGAGAGAGAGTGGAAAAATCTGCTATCCTCATAAAGATTCTAACTATTCCAGAAATGATAGCATAAATGTTAATCATCTATTCATGCTTTTTATGTAAGAGAGAGTGCCAGGCCCAGTTGTATAGGCCTCTGTTAATTCATTTATTTTCTACAGGTATGTCATATGCTCCCCTGCATAGCCTATGTGGTGCTGGGGAAATGACCCCAGGGCCACACACTTGCCAGGCAAGCACTCTTAACCACTGAGCTATGACTCCAGATCTTCCTGTTTCACACTGTTTAGTTACAGTTTCCTCTTGATTCTGAAAAACATCTCTGTTGTTGAGGTAGTTAAATTGTCACTGAGGGTTGACAAATTTGAACACATTTGACAGTATAGGTGCAGAAAATATTTCATTACAGAGAGAGATTAAAACCAGACTCAGAATGATGAATGTGTTTGAACCCAAATTTGGACAGGTGGGTAGGTAGACTGCTTTCTTGGTTTCTCAGATACCTACTAGGCATAAGAGACAAATAAAATAAGAGGGTCTCCGTCTTCGTGCAGCTTGTGTCTAATTTTGTATGGAGTATAGGTTGTTAAACAGTAACACAATTGTGAAACTACAGCTACAGAGGTGGGAAGGGACAATCCTCTACTTTTTGGGAGGAACGAATTTAGGCTGAGGGGACTCAGCCTAGTTTTGGAAGAAAGTGTCTTTCTTAGCAAGGAGGTGTTTGAGCTGTGGACAAGTGATTCTGGTTCAACAATGGCATGAGAACCTGAAATTCTTTGAAAACATGTTCTGCCACCTAGCTGAACAACCTAGTTTTCTCTGACTGCATGCACCTTAAAATTTTGTATCCGGAAGCCTTGGATCCTGACCCATCTTGATGTTTGGTTGTTTTATCCAAATGCCTCAGCTCTCCTGGTTGTAGGACCATGGAGCCAGCACACCAGTGCTACCGAAAGAGCTTCTTCAGGTGAGCAAGAAAGTTACTTTGTTCTTTCACTTGTCAATAAAAATGCAAACTTGCCTCCATTTGTATGACCAACCTTCTTTAACACATCCTGCCTCAGACATTGAGGATTTTCTCAGTGGGCCACCAGTGAAACTAAGCTAGGGACTGAACCCAAGCCGTGGCAGGCAGGAGCTGTAAGGTGCTGTGTGTGTGAGGAGGACTCTCAAAGATCCAGCCTGCCTTCACTGAATCCTCTCCTGATGGGAGGCTCCGGCCTCTACAGCCATAACAAAACAGCATCCCTCTGTGTGACTTTTAAAAATAAACTGAAGTGATTTGCCCATCCAAATGGCACCTGAGAAAAAGGAGCGTGGAAAAGCCAAGTTAAAAAAGAAAACAAACGACACTGGAAATCCTTCCCTCTTCCAACAGGTTTTATTTCCCAGAAGTGCTACCTGGAAAACTCATCTACCGCTTTGCCTCCCAACTGATCCACCTTCTCCTTGCTCAGGTTTTGCCTTAGGATTCCCATGGTATTTTAGATAGCACAGACCTAGTACAGATAGGCCGTAACCTGGGGTCCCTGTGAGGACAAAAGAAAACCTCCAGGGTCTCTAAAACTAAATGCAGAAAACACACATTTGCTGCGTTGGTTGCATGACTGAAAAACAAATGAGATTTTGGAGACCTAAAAGTTGGGGCAAGCCGAGTCAGACTCCTAGTTATCCCTTTTAGGAGTGTTTATTCAGTGGATTAATGAGGAAAGAACGTAACCATTCACTTGTTTCATCTGAACATTTTTATCAGCTGGAGATTTTTATCTAGTAATTTGTATTCTCTTTGGCTTTCACAGTTAAGGGGAAAAAAGAGAAATAATTAAACTATAAATAATTGTTATGAGTTAAGTTTAGTCGAAAGGAAGAGTAGAATTTTACTATAGCATCATCAACAAATATATATTTGTAAATATTGAGATTACTAGTCAGCAGAAATTTACAAAGTTATGTAAACTTCACATCTTAAAGTATTTTTAGATTTTATTATCTTTAAATTAATATCACTACTCTTAGGGTTAGAATTAGTTAATATGTATTTTATGTTCAATTAAGTTTGCATCAGAATATAATTTTCATTTATAGAAATCTTTAGAACATGAAATTATAATTTCAAAGCATTTATACAAAAATCACACATTTACAGGAGACGTTTCAGTTAACTGCCCAGGTCTTCTGTCAGTACAAATATTAGAACTCTGAAAAACAAAACGAGTAGCTCTCCAAACTTGTAGATAATTACGTTTATAGTTTTCAAATAATTTCTTTGGAGCAGTTTTAAGGTCAGTAGTTTTAAAAGTCAGTCGAAGTTGAAAATGTCACCATTATTTGTGGTGATCTGAACTAGTTCTAAGGCTGGTGAAATCAAGGGAAAACCAGCACAAATCCTGGCGCTTGACTTGCTTTCGGCTGCTTGCTCATATGACCAATTCTAAAGGTCACCTAGCTAAGCATATCCTCCCACCGGCTTTACCGGTAAACCTCTGACACTCGGTCAGTTGTTTAAGTAGAGGTATCAGGAACATGGAAGTCGTTTTCATCTGTGTCAAACCAGTTGAAACCACCCACCCTCCACTCAGGCCACCTGGCACGGTCTTCTGTTTGATGTCAGAGGACCAGAAATCCCACTGTCCGAATTCACTGACCCTACTGAAGAGCCGTGAAGTTTGTTTACTCCCGTGCAAGCCACAGTTGCCACCTCTTTCCTGACCGCTAATCATGGTTCCCCACGCTCAGAACACCCTGCTCTCTTCATTCCATATATAACACTATCCCTATCCTTCAAAAGACAGACTTGAGACTTGAGGCTCCTTCCTCCCTACAATTAGTGCCTCTTGTGTAAACCCTTTCACGAAAGTGTTGTTTTGGTGAATATTGTTCTGTGTGAGGGGCAAGTGGGTCTCATTTGGTAACACTGAGAGAACAAAGGTATGTTTATAAAGTGAAACAAAACACCAAAATAGATCAAATTCTAAAGCTTTCAAATGAACTTTCATTTTTTAAAGATATATATGTGCATTAACTTTTCCATTTAGGTGGGAGATTATATTCTCAAACAAGGTGTGCATTTGTCCATGTGTTGGCTGGCAATGTTTTTCCCACAGCCCTAACACTTACCTGCCAAGGAAATGCTGTTTCTCCAGCCTGGCCTAAGATCCTTCCTTCTCCACAAAGGAGAGGGGATTGCCTTTCTTCTTGTACCTTTAGCAACTACTGCATTGTAAAAATGTATCTGGGATGCTTTCCCCCTAGAACTGATATTATAAAATCATCACATTTTTAAATAAAAGATGTTCCTAATTCAGAGTTTTCTTCAAGTCCTAGAAACACAGAAGCATGAAAAGGCAATCTGGTTGTAAGCTGGTATGCATCTTTTTGAGTAGATTGACAGAAACTTGAATTTTGACTGAGTACAACATTTCCTTAAAAAATATGTTAAGGAGAGCAATTTAGTAGTCAAAAATTACTTGATCAGAGTCTGAAAAAGTAGAAATGACTTTTATTTTCTTTTATTAAGATTGATAAAATAGATTTAATTTTAGAAGAGCAATTATGAACATTTATAACGTTTTATTCAGAACAGAAATATTTGGCAAATTCAAGATGTCTAAAATGTAAAGTGTTCCTACAAAATGACCACAATGAAGACATTTTCTTTTGATTTTACCTGGAAAAGTAAGCATTAGTGAGATGCTTTTTTATAAGTTTAACAAGCTCTCGGTTCTTCCTCTACAACAGTTTATTACTCCAGGTTTCCAGTTTGATTAAATGTCTAAAGTCCTACGGTCCGCCCACACAGTCTTCTTACAAACCTTGCTGGATGCTCAGCCATCAGTACCTATCTGTAGGCCACCTCCCCACAGAGTGTTTCCTGACAATGGAGTCTAGGTCCATGCTGCTGTCCTCTTAGGGTCGCGCCAGAGCCACAGGGTCACCTCACACAGTCACACATTGTTCATACACATGAGCACCATCTGGAATTCCTGTGGTCGTTCTAATTGTTTTCTCTCTTCCTCATGTAAACACGAATCCACAAGGTGCAGACCTTTGGATTCCAGTTCTTATCCTGGGTTTCAGTGTATAATGTAAAGTTCACACATAATCTTGGCTCAAATGTATATTGGAAGTGACTATTTTGAGGACAGATTATTAAAAGTTAATTTCGTTCAGCAAATACTTCACTTATGCCTAGCATTGTGTTAAGCAAAATAAATGGATATAATTGGTAGTTTGATATTTGATGGCTTTCTTCTAAGCCAATGAGCTTAAAAATGTTTCCTCATCTCATTCCCTTCCGGGTCCCCTATTCATGAAACATTCAGCAGCAAAACGGAAGTAGCACCGCCTCATAGGAGTTAAGTGGGTTACTGACTACCACGGTGTGTGACCTTGGAGAAGCTGCTTAGAATCACTGTTTCTGCTTATTGTGAAAACCTGATGAATGTGTTTAACAGCCATGCTTAGCACATTATTGGCTTCCCATGGGGAGAGGTTTTTATTATTCCTATCTCACAAATGATCTGATATCAGCCATACACGTAGGGCATTTTCCTTTAAATAATGTTTGCATAAGACGAAATAATGTTGCATTGGGCCAACAATTGGCAACCAGCATGCACACAGACAATCTGTATCACAACAGGTAATCTGTATCGTAGTTTTAAAGGTCTGTCTCCTTTCCTCTCCTTGAGCATAAAGCAAGTGGCCGCAGTGATTCTGATTCCTGTTGCTTCCTGTTGTGGCAGCCAGAGCTTTCTGCAGGCCTGGAGGCAGGATCTGTCAGCAACGCCTCAGTGAGTAACAAGTTGCCGTTACATCAGAAATGTTGTACATCGAGTCCTAGTCGGGCGTGTGAGGCCAAGCAGCTGGTGCAGGAGGCAGTGCAACTCAGAGAGGAAGCAGAGTAGTCAATTTATTGTTCCCCAAGAGGAAATTTGAACTGTAATTGACTGTAGTGTTTCAATAGCAACCAAAAACGTTTAGAGTTAAAAGAATGTCTGAGGCCAAGAGACCCACCACAAATGGAAGTTTGCCTTAGCAGCAATGGAGTAAATTTTATTATTGGACAGTTTAATACCTGGTTGAACTAATTTAACTTATTTCTTGACAGGTACCACATCCTAATATAAAAGAAGATAATGTATAAAGTGTTTCCATTTTCAATTTCGTCTCTTTTCAGTGTAAAGCATCCCTCTTTTACTTCACCCCTTCATTAGACTAGCAACCAAATAACGGTGTCAAGTCATGTGGGCACCAAGTCTATTAGAGATACCAACACCTAAAGGAACATGTGAGTGTGTGTGTGTGTGTGTGTGTGTGTGTTTGTGTGTGTGTGTGTGTGGTGTTTCTAGTAGCCGCTGCTCTGCTGAGGGGCTGGTGGAGCGGGGGGTGTATGTCTGCATCCTCTACAGATAACTGAGATCATTGGTTTTTTTGTCTGCTCCAGTGTTGCTTTTTCTTCAGGTTGACTAGCACCAATAGGATAATTTGGGTTAAGAATGAATTCAGGTCTCTTTGTGGTTGAATCTAACTGAAGTCTAGGTTGGACATGGCTTCTTATAGCTACGTGTGATCTTTTTCGGTGCCACCCTAGAAATACAAGGCCCCTGTAGATTAGAGGAATCTCAGTTTGACTTCAGAAGGCACAAATGACTGACTACAGGCTTCTAGAATGACAGCCCCCAGTCTCTTCAAAAGCAAAGAAGGAAAAAGCA
>PVKB01005470.1:0-58099 GCA_004027205.1 Ctenodactylus gundi | reverse complement strand
TCCCTCTCCGTGTATTTTTTGGGAAAAAAAATGCTTTACGAAAGGCGCGCCTTGGTTTCCTAAACTAAACTTACCTTAAAAGCACCCTAAGACCTCCAATGTGATGTGTTGAATGAGCTAATCTCTCCCCTCTATCACTGTAGTCTCAGCACTCAGCTCCAGGCAGGAGCTACGGTCACTACGTAGTAAATATTTGCAAATGTGTCCTCTCATAGATAAAAATGCCAGCTTCTGTTGGGTACCACCAGGACTAGATGAAATAGTGTAAATAAAGACCTGGCAGGTTCCTGACACCTGATAGGTGTCCTCTCCCACCCTCTGGTCCCTGGAAGCCTAGGTCACTCGGATCTGCAGGTCACAGAGGCACAGAGGCTTATGTTCAAGCAAACCATTTCCCTAGGTCTTAGCGGTTGTGCTCCCTTTCCTTTGATCCAACTTTTGGTTTAAGTCGTTAACTACGAGGTAAAAAACAGTCAAGAGTTCAGTGCTATTACTTGGCAGTCAGGCAGCAATTCTCCAAGGGAACAAAATACGAAAGCAACAGTTCGCTTCATAATTCATCCTAGAAATCTCTTCAAGACTGGAAGTCTGGCTGTTTACCAACCATCCAGTTCATTCAGCCTCCTCTTCTGCTATCAGAATTCTGAGTACAAAACCGTGCCAACCATTAAGTGTGGAACCATTCCTAGAGATCCTTAGATATGAATTAGTTCTGCAGGGCCAGCTCCAGGGAGAAAGCTGAGAGGAGCAGAACTTCAGGGTTGGCTCTGGGCTTTCAACCCTTCCTAAAATGCTGTCTTTGTCTATGTTAGAAGTGGGAGGAATGACAACTTTTTGTGTAGCTTAGAGGCACTAATAGAAAAGCCAACTCTAAGACATACGGAGCGGGAAAGGAAAGGGAAAGACCTGAGTGTTTGGCAGTGTGGTTCCAAGTGTTATGGAAACAGTTTTAGCCATCTGCTAATGGATATTAGTAAAAGCAGAGACTGTGTTGAGAAATCACGTGCTGGGTTGTCTTTTGCAGAAAGTTAATAAAAAGAAGGAAGTGAAAAAGTGCTCATTATTTTTAATGACCCTGCTTTCCAGCAGAGCGCCTATGTCTCCCTGCCTTTTTGTTCCGCCTTCTTCCAGTTCATTACAGGGGGCTGAACTGCTCCGTAGAATGATGGCTTTATTCTAAAACAAAGTTCCTTAAAAGCTGACCAGTTGTTAGTCACAAGCTTAGGGCCCATGGATGATGATGCAAAGAGGAGCCCAAGCCATGGCCCACAGAGCCGTCACCACACCTGACAGCCCTGGACATCCTCCTCAGCACTGTCCGCAGCATCACAGGGATCCAGCCTTCCAATGCCTCATTGTACCGGCTGGATGATGTGAGTTTCAGCCATTCATAACAGTCGCTCTAATTTTCGTAAACCGGACATACCACAATATGGTTCAAAGTAGACGTCATCCTTGACAACTCCCTCTGGATATATCTGAGTCACACCAGACTTTCTAATTTGAGTAGTTTAGTACATGCTGTTTGCATGTATAAACTCTGTGCTGTTCCTTTAGAATAGGAAGCCTTCTGTGCTGTAGTCATAGAAAAATTATGGAAATGTACAAAATAAATTTATTAGTAAGGAGATGCGATAGTAATAAGTAATCCTTCATTATATCATGATACTAAAAGAAAGTAGACCTTCAAATTAAGGAACGAAGCTGTTTTTTGAGGCAGCACAACAATATGAGCCCAAAACTATAAAAATGGGGAGACACATCCACAAAGACACGCACGTGCACACAGAAGGAAAATTTCAGCTCTAAATTCTCTACTTTCTATACTGAGTATACCAGCTGTTACGTCCTTCTTCCAAATAAGGGCAATGCGGCTGTGCTTTGAAAAGCCCTTTGAACTTTCTGTTCACAAGTCTATGTGTTTTGAAAAAGAGATAAGGCCCCAGAGAAGGCTGGGGTGGACAAATGACACCAACCTTGAAGTGTGGAGTTGGAGCGGGAAACGTGGCAGCGAAGGTTTTTTTTTTTTTTTTCCTAAACTGCAAGAGACTGGGACCATTTGACATTCTACTGGCAAAATCATCCAAGATTTACCTATTTCCAGACTCAAGGAAGGCTCTGCCTGGTTCACTCATGTTTCTGTGTGAGTATATGTGTTTTTTAAAACACAATAGTGGGGTCTTTTTGCCAAAAGTATTCCGGCAGCACATTCTTTTAAAAAAAAGCCCTGCTAGAAATACAGTATATGTTTATTCATTAGCTGTCAGGGACTTTTGGGCTCAGTACCCACACACACAAGCTGTTAATAGCATTTACGGAGAACCGTGCTGGGTACTGTCTTGTTGGGCAAATATCCACCCTGACAAAGCAGACTGTTTTGTTTGTCTTCATCCAGGAGAGGAAAAAAAGATTGCCCCTGCCTTATCCAAACAATGCCACATTGTTGATAAACATAAAATTATGCACTTTGCTGTCACGCTATAAAGCAAAGAATGAAGTCAGCCAGCCATTTTAAAGGAAAAAAATGAACATATTCCAGTTTTCGCAAGGCACAGTAGATATTCAGTTGAAGATACTTTTACCCCTTCCCCAAATGATTTAACTTTGTCTCCTGACAATGATCTAGAGTTGTTTGAGCTATTTAACTTGGAAGAGACAAATTTGATAAGCTACTGAGCAGAAAACTAATTAGGAAATAAAGCGTTCATTGGATTGCAGGAAAAAATAACAAAATGAACAGAAGAAAGAAAGCAAATATTCTGATCTGTCAGCAACCAGACTCATACTGTGCAGGAGGGAATTGCTGAACTCCTTTCCTCAACTACCAGTCTTTAATTGACTTATTATTAGAATTTACAGGAAAATCATCAAATGTAGCCATGACAACCTGTTTAAGAAGTGATATTATGAGAGAATCGAGGAGGGTAAGAAACAATATAAACAATGCTGAGGCTTAGGGCATAAAGAAATCCCACTGGGCCAGTGACGTGATTAATCACAGTGATATATAAAGACTACTAGTTGGGATGCTTGACTGCATTTCCGTTTCAGGATGTAGGGCTTTCTTGAGCTTTGTGGTAGGTGTACCATATTCTAAGCAGATTCACACACCCATGGATGTCTTTCAGTTTATATAAATACACAAGAATGATTTGAGGAGAGGATACCGTGGGGGAAGGAAGGGTTTCTATTGCATAGATAATTGCTTGGAATCATAGCACCTAAATAGTAAAAACTGTTTCCAGTGGATTAGCTATATTTTCCTCTTGAAGACTTAATTTCCTCATTTCTCAGAGCCACATAGACCAAATCATGGATTACCTAAGAATTGGAACATGATTATGTAGAGTACCAATACGTGTTTATTACTTTTTCATTAGCCTGAGACCTACCATCTCTCTTGCAGCCTATCAGAACAAAAGGAAAAGCCCCAGGGAGCTATTGACAGAAGAATAAAGTGCTTACTCAGAACTACACAGTTATTGTGTCTGAATATATGAAGAAGATTGGGAGCAAGGCTGACTGATGGGGAAATGTGTACCTAGTAGATGATTGGCTTTTATTTTGCTATTTAGCAAACTGATCGCTTTGAATGCTCAAAGGTGTACAACAGGGACATAGTGCTGGTAATGAATTCAAATTTAGGTGAAAATAATTTTCTTTACCTCTTTTTTTTTTTTTTTTGCTTGTCAAGACTGTAGAGTTATTACTTCTGGAGTTTCCAACATGGAGAGAATATTCCTAAAAATGGATGATAGTAAGAGCCTTAGGAGAATATTCTACTATAATTCACATTCCAGATATATTTTTAAAATAGGTATACAAGAATTATTGCTCAATTATCCTAACATTCCTGTGGAATTACTTATTCCATGTTAATCACTGCGAGCTCACTTTGGCCCACATGCTATTATGGTGACGACTACAGTGCTGTCTGTGGTGGAGAATCAGGTGAGATAAAGAAACAAACCATGTGGGTAATGAGGAAGCCAAAACGGGGAGTGAAGAAGCTAATGACAACAATGACTCTCACCTGAGAAAAGGGGAGGATGGCTGGGGGGTGTTCGCTGAACCGCCTTTGTGCTTCATTTACAGCCTCACTTCATGAAATGTGGCGATCACATTTCTATCTCCAAAAGTATAAGGTCGTAGGTTTGGTAAGGAAGGAATAAGTGGAAATTGTAGAAAGATCATTTTCTTCCTGGAACAGTACAAAAACTTTGGCTGCCTTTTCTGGCAAAGAAATGTTGACTTGTTTTTTTCTTATAATATATGGCCTTCCTATGAGATAAGCCTCTAGGGAAATGAGCCAACATCCTTTCCCACCCTTATAAGCTGTCAGAATACTTTATGTGTCTTGTGAATTTGAATTAGCCAGAAATGATCCTAGAAATGGACCAAATCAAAGAAATCAAAGTGGTATACCACATCTAATCACAATCAACTTGCTGTAAATGTAGTGCCTCGTGGAGGGTCTCCAGGATCTCATCCCCAAATCTCATCTTGAGGTGCCCAAAACCACCTGAGGCTGCTTTGTGAACTCTAACAAATAGGGTCATGTCTGGACAACATCATGAGAGTTCTTCAGGAAAAACAAACAAACAACAACAACAAAAAAACCCCAAGAAAATGAACAAAAAACCACCTTCAACTCAGAAAATAATGATGCTAAATAAGTTAACATTTTTCCCAGTCAAGTTGAGCCCATGGAGGGAGATATTTGATCTCTTGGATGAATGAAACAGAGTTGGACCCTGGTTCATTTTTACTTATTAAGAACACCAGATCTCCATACACTTTCTGCCAAAGATTTTGCAATATCATCTGAAACCCATATGATCCATACTTGAGTACCAGAAAATTTCATCTTCTTTGCTCTGTTGGTCTATTGCTATCCCATAAGTGATTTGTTCTCTTCTATCTGTAGTGACAAGCGTTATAAATGAAGAGCTGCACCCTCATATATGGTGGCTGTTTTCTGAATGACTGTCAACAATAATGGGAAATAGATCAGCAGGGTACTTTACTAATGACTAGCCATTATTAACAAAGTTGTGCATTAATTAAAGACCCTTGTCCAAACGTTTTCATCACAGTTAACCTATTAGTAATGTCATAAATCTCTTCTTGCTATTTGACTTCTTCATCTACTCTGTGAATCCCCTAAAACACCTAGAAACAGAGCTAGAAAAAGATTCTATAGATCTTAATAAGTACAAATAGAATGGATGAATGCATTACAGAAGTTGAGAGGTTTGGTAAATTTAATTAAAATTCTGTTTCATGCCTCAACAATAAATTGTAGGTGTGTGTATCAGAAAAATGGATTATGTATGGATATTGGCTGATGACCTTCATGTTTAGTTGAAAAGACAAGAAGTTGATAAATAAATAAATAAATCACCACCACAACAATGATAGCAGAGAAAGGCTAAAGATAATGTTAGGAGAGTTCGGAAGATAGGTAATGATTGACCAAAAGAACCAAGAAAGCTTCAGTCAAGATGGAGGCCAAGTAACAAAGCTGCACAATGTCTCCTTGTGGACCCATTTAAAAAGTTGAGAATATAGCCAAAAACCATCTGTTCAGTGTAACAAGGGCAGGGATGAGTGTCCCATCAACTGAAAGGAGGTTGGGGAAGATCAGAAATTCTGAAGAAACATCAGAAGCAGAGCTAAACAACAGCCCAGAAAGCGATCTCAGGCTGACTGCAAATGACTGGGAGCCTATGGCATCCACAGATGGAGGAACACATACCCAGAACCTCAGACAGAGATAAGTACAGATCCTGGAGACATGGGAATTAAGAGCAACTTGTAGCCCCAACCTCCAAAATATAAGCCTGCGGGAGTTCATACTACAAATGCAATGCAAGCTTCCTCTGGGAAAGACCTCCTGGAGCCTAGATCAGAAAGAGTGTTCGGCAGCCATAACAGGCAACAATGTAAGCAGGAACCATTTATTTTTTAAAGAGTCTGCGACTTAACTATTTAGAATAAAAGAAATCTCAGAAGAGTGCATCATAGTTTTTTGAGTCACTCTTAAACATTGCCTAGGACAAAACTGACACAGGAAATAGTTGCGGAGAGGAGAGAAAGGCCACTGACCTCCTGAACTGCTCAGGTGTAGTGGGAGTACCTCCGAGGGTGGAGAGCCCTGCACTCAGGAGAAGGAAGACAGGACAGGCAGGGGAGCTTTGCTGAGGGGGCTGGCGGTGATCACGACACTGCAGAGGCCATCAGACTATTTGGCCCTCCCTCACTGCCTACTCGTAGTAGCACAGAACTCAGAGAAATTGTAGCTCCTCCCTGCCTCCACACCCTCATACTAATTCAAAGAAACCTCTAAGTTAGGACTTTAAAGTGAAGTCTCTCAACAACAGAAACATGGGAAGATGTCAAGGCACCAGGATACCCACAGAAAAGTCTGAGACCCTAGAAATTAGTGTTATGTGCCCTGAAACAGTGGAACTCATAGGGAAGAAAGTCAAAAGGCAAAGGAATGAGTCAAATAACCAGTTCAAACAAGAATTTGAAAATTCAAAGAAATGCAAGTATTGGTCAGCAGGCTTAAAGAGGAACTTACTAATCTAATAGTGAGCCTAATGGAGACAAAGTTTACTGAGCATGTAGAAGCCACAAATAAAAAGCTGGCAGAGGTAAATAAGGAAATGCAAGACATGAAGGGAACATTTTAATAAAGAAGTGGAAATTTTGAAAGGAAATCTAGCTCTAATTCAGGATATGAAAAATTCATTTGAAATCAGAAAAGTTGACCTGAACAATATGAGGACAGAATTTCAGACCTTGAGGACAAGGCTGAGGAAACAAATGCTATAATTAGGCATGACTTCAAAATTAGAAATGAGCAGAAGAGGTAGATACAACAGCTGATGGATGATTCAAAGAGAACCAATCTCAGAATTATGGCTGTGAGAGGAAAAGCAGAAGGCAGCGGCAAATGTATAAAGAATGTAATCACTGAAATCACATAAGAAAATTTCTGAAATCTAGGAAAAGAAATTAATCTTCAGGTACAAGTGTAA
Organism: Ctenodactylus gundi; assembly: GCA_004027205.1. NCBI lineage: Eukaryota > Metazoa > Chordata > Mammalia > Rodentia > Ctenodactylidae > Ctenodactylus > Ctenodactylus gundi. The sequence continues at coordinate 51,053 of PVKB01005470.1, read as the reverse complement.
CAGTATCATTAAAATCCAGACTTGTTGTGATGACTAGAGTGACCGGCCCCCTTAGGTGGTGCTTATGCTATTCAAGTTATGTGGTTGCTCTATGAATTAGTTAAACTTCTATATTTTCTGTATCTTCTGTTAAATGAATCAAGTATAAAGGTGCTACGAAAGCCTCTGACTTTTGCAACCCTAACGCGCTGTAATTCTCTGAACTTTTATAATTCTGTAATTTTAATTGTGCAAGTATTTACCTTTTAGTACTCAGTTAAAGAATTTGAAATTCAACTTTTTCTTAGTGACATTTTCTAGCCGTACGAGTTTCATTATAGCTCTTATGTGAACTGGTGGACGAGGCCATGTTAAAGAATCTCAACAAAGGTATAGTAAGACGCAGAAAAAAAAAGAACTTTCAGCAAACCATCCCAATAAAGGGCTCTGTGGGACCCAGAGAAGAGAGAGACATAAGGATGTGGCCACTGCAGCCCATCCTAGGAGTGGGAAGCTGAGCTAAAGAATGACAAAGTGCGTCAGACACAGAGGATTGAATATGTTAAATATTGCATGGTTTCTCTGATTTTGGAAACCCAGAATACAGGCATTGCATGGAATCAAACGAGTGCGATAATGAGAGTTATGGAGAGATGGGGAAAGTGTTGGAGGGCCAAAAAAAATGGGGAGGAGAAGAGATTGTAATATTGATGTGATATATGTGTGCACAAAATACTCAAATTTATTGTAAACATTATGCATTGCATATATGCATACACACACACACACACACACACACACACACACACACACACATATATATATATATATATATATATATATATATATATATATATATATATATAAATGTATATATATATATATAAATGGTGGGGAAAAAGAATCAAGGATTCTTCAGACAAGAGGTCTCTAATGAGCAGAGCTTTGAAGAATGAGCGTGAGCTTGTGTAGAGAGAAGTAGAGCAAGTTTTTGCAAGGACTGTAGCTGGACAGCCTGTATTCAAATTCTACCTCCCGCTAGTAAAGCTGTCCATATTCTAAGGGTGAAAGGACTTAACCACTGGATAGAATGGAAACAACAGTAGATTCTATCTTACAGGGCAGTTGTAAGATCATTCTAGATACTTTATGGATTTTCCTGACAATGTGTGTTATCAGGTGCCTTAAGGAAGCATTTTTCATAGGATGTGAAGGATTTATGGTAAAAAACTGTCTTATTTGCAGAAGACCTCTATACAGGAACCCATGCCTTTTTATTTACTTAAAATTTTCAAGGAGATGCAATATAAAATGGTATTGCATATCTAAAATTAAGGCAGAATATTTCTCAGTATTCTTATTGAGAATAACATGAGTGTTAGTCCTATTTATTGAATTTCTTATAAGATCTTTCTACCCAGAAATTTCCACCCCAAGTTGGTTTTTCACGTCAGACGTAAATGCCTACGTACATTTTGTCTGGTTCAATAACTTCCTGAGAAGACAGAGCCATGAAATTGGAAATTCCTGAAAATCAATTGCACCACAATGTACCTTTTTGTGTCGCTCTATGTTACTCAGCAGTATAGGAAAAGGGACAGCCTACAAATAATGGGCACGTTTGGATTGCTTTTACTTTTGTTCTTCAAAAAAGTGAAAATCAGAACATCACAATTTATAGATTTAACTCTGTGAAATTGGAACTTTTTACAAAGTACAATCATCTCAGTGATATTTTCCAAATAAAACTGAAACACTTAAAAGGTTAGGTCTACTTGAAATTAACATGCTTTCTGAGATTACTGTCTCTCGTAAAATTAAAATTGGCATTGATGTTGTCTTGTGAAGATCATTATTTTAACTGATAAGATTATTTTACTTTAAAATTTTTTCATTCTAATAAATTCCTCTCTTCTTGGTGAAATATATCATGTATTTGTACATTCTTTTTTTTTTTTCTGCCGATAGAGAGAAAATACTGATTGCTAAAACTGTTTTTCCTGAAGTCAACAGGAGGGGGCACTCATGCACTTCACAAATAATTAGAAATACATTTTCCAGCTGTTAGAGGAATAAAGTGATTTTTAAAAATAGATTGGAAAAATGTAAAATTAATGTAAACCATTGACTACAAATATATCATTTTTATAAGGAAAAATGAATTTTTGAAGATAACCATAGAAATTGCTTTAAAAGCACTTGACAAGAACGTTTAAGAACAGACCGAAAGCCCTTTTTCTACTAAGCTTGATTTAATTTGATCTAAATAAGCAACCGTGAAAAATAACACCGTTTGAAGAGAACGAGAAACTGTTTTCTAAAAATCAAAATTTAGCAGAACTAGTGTTTAATTTACTTGAAAAGAATGATTTCCTCTGACCTATAACGTGTAATCAAAATTGCAAAACTTCCTTACTTAAAAAGAAAAGGAATATTCTCAACTTAGAAGAGGTGAGATTGGCTTGATTCCAGGACAATCTAGGGGCCTTGTGAACCATGCTTTGAGCTGTATGTGGGGGATGAGAACCCAGAGGAACAGAACTAAGGCTCAATGCAAGACTATTCCGAGTCCTGGCTACTCCTGGCAAGTTTCCCCCCTTCAGAATTGAGGCGTGAACTCAGATCCTTCCCGTTGGGCTACATCCCCAGCCCTTGATTTACTTTTTATTTGGACATGGGGTCTAAGTTGTCCAGGCTAGGCTCCAATTTGTGACTCTTCTTCCTCAGCCTCTCAGAGTGTTAGGATTCCAAGCATGAAGTAGTCAGAGGCTTCGGAACAGGGGTAGGGGCAGAGCTTAGTGGTTAGACAGTTTGCCTAGCAAACACAAGGTGCTGTAATCCCAGCACTCAGAAAGCCAGTGTGGGCTACATAGTGAATTCAGAACCAGTCTGGATTACAGAGCAAGACTGTGTCTCAAAAATTTTAAAAAAAAGAAACCATGTGTGTCTGTGCACACACACACACACACACACATACACACACACAGAGGCACATGTATATGGTATATGTATTTTTTACAATATGTGTTTATATATTTTATATGTATTGTATACTTCATATATATTTATATATTTAAGCAAAAACTCAGTTGTTCATTATAGTCATTTTAATGAATATTATTTGTTTAGAGTGGGGAACACGTCACTGCCCTTGCTGTCCTTAGATGGTGTAACGTGCGTGTGCCCTTAAAGCTTTGTTTCTCATAATGTGAAACCCGCAAAGCCCCCTGGGTTTCACTGCTGAACAGAACTGTCTCCGCAGTCAATTGCTGTTCATCAGGAGCGCTTGCAGAGAGGTAGGGACATTTGTGAATTTGATCTGATTGCTTATCGATCCTTACACGACTCTCTTAAATTGTCATAATAATAGTGATTACTCCTGACATGTTCTCAATGGGAAACGAAAACTCAGAACCAAAAGCAGCTAGACTTCCTGCCAAGTGGTGACGTGAAAGTGCGATCCATGTATTCATTCAGGCTTTTAACAATGGAGACTTGGAGAAAGCGAGTAGCCAGAAGCAGGAAGGAGACTCAACTGCTATTGAGAGAGCTCAGTGTTCAGTCCTGGAGGTTCAGGAGAAAAGAAACCACCATGAGGTTTGGACAGAATCCCTGTGGTACTCTATGCACCCAATTCTCAAACTTTTTGTCTTACAACTACTTTACCCTCTTGAAAATTGACCTTTAGTCAGGCCTAGCGGTTCAGACCTATCATTTAAACCTGTTGGGAGGCACAGGCAGGAGGATCACAGGTTGAGTCCAGCCTGGGCAGTGTAGCAACTTCAGAATACTGTGTCTCAATGGAAAGGGGCTGAGAAAGTATCTCAGAGTGAAGGCCCTCTATTCAATCCCCAGTGCTGCCAAGTAAATAATTACTTCCAGAAGCTTATATAACTTATACCTACCTGCATTTATTATATTGAAAGCTTAAAATAATCATTTTCTTACGAATGTGGCTCTACTCTTCCCAAAATTGTGACTTTCTTTTTTCAGTAAAGGGATCAAGTCCAGGGGCTGGGATCTGAGCTACAATTCCAGGCCATTTTTATTGTTTATTCGAGAAAGGTCTCTCACTAAGTTGCCAAGTTGCCCAGGCTGAGCCAGAACTTGCTGTCTTCCTGCTTCTGCCTCCCAAAGTGTTTGGGTTATAGGCTTGTGCCACCAAGCCTGGCTAACATCAGTTATCAAGAGAATACTTGTTTCACTCTTTCAGACATCTTTCAAAATGTCTGACTTACCAGGTCTTATCTGGACTGTCATGTCCTCGCTGCTTTCGGTCTCATGTGATTTGCTTTGGTTGTAGAACATGAAGCAAGTCTAGACTCATCCACACAAGTCATTGGAAAGGGAGAAGTAATTTAATAGCTATCTTAGATAATCCAATATTTATCTTGAATATAACATTAAATTTTAAAAGTGGCAGCCTCTTAAAATTGTTGCAACATAAAATCAGAAACTATATTCATGAATGTTTTATTGCTGGTCATTTTGGCCTATCTTGAAACTATAATGGACCTTATTCATCTGTGAATACTATAAAACCATGACTGTTTATTTGGAACATATTGGTTTAGTCTTTTAGGTAAATCTTCCAAATATACAGTGGGAAACACCACTGTATATTTGAGAAAATCTTTTAGAAGCAACATTTGTAACATTATTACAAAGCAAAAGACAACAAAACAAAATAAAAAACCAATGCTTACCTCCCACACACTTCTTTGAGTTTTTCAGATTCCCATCCCGGGAGCAGCTGTTCTTTGGTAGACACCTGAAGACTCAGGGCCTCCCCCCCCTCCCCACCTCATAATTCATCTGGTGCCTTCTCCACTCTCCCAAGTATCTCACTACCACCACTTTAACCTTTGTTCATGTCAATATATATCGTGTTTTTTCTCACTTCAGATCATTTTTCTAATTTCTACTCAGCCCTTGGCAAAGTTTATTTCAGTTCAGATATTTTTCTTTTTCTTTTTTTTCCAGCCCAGAGAATCAAACCCACAGGCTCTCTAGCCCTAGAATAAGTCTCTTGCCCTTCTTAAAATTTTTACTATGAGACAAGTTCGGGCTAAATTGCCCAAGTTGACCTCAACTCAGCCTCTGGAGCAGCTGAAATGACAGGCATGTATCATCACACCTGATTTAGATGCTACTGTTTTCAAGATTTCTACTCCAATTTCCCTTAATTTTGGGTTAGTTTTTCATCTACAGGTAGTCCTTAGAACAATGACTTGCTCACCTGAAATTTTTAAATAGGCTGAAACTCTTTACAGGCAAGATTCATGACAGACTCACATACTTGGTGACACATATTTTTAATAAATCTAGGCTTTGAATTTTAAATACAAAAATTTAGGAATCATATGGTACCAGAGGTAAAGAGATTGTTTTCTGCCACAGTAGAGTCTACATTCATTGGTCTGGTACAAACTATTGAAATATCTCAAATATGCTACATTTAATTTTCTCTTTGTTGGTAAATAGAAACTCTCTGCTAAAACTTTACCTTCTTTATTGTATAGGTCAGGTTAGAGTTCTTTTTAAAAAAATTTTCTTTGAGACAGGGTCTTGCTCTATTACCCAGGGTGTTCTTTAACTCACCATGTAGCCCAGGTTAACCCTAGGTTATACTTCTCTAAAATAAAAAGTATTCTAGATCACCTCCATCCAAAAGATGATTATTCTTTAAATATGTGTTACTCTAAAATGTTTTTATGTTGCTCATGGGATAGCCCATTCTATCACTGAGTCTGAACTTTAAGTACAGCCTTTACTTAAGCTTTGATTTGAAAGATCTGCCCCCACAATAAAGCATTAGTTGCCCACAAAAAAAAAAAAAAAGAAAAGTAGTCCCTAGATCAAACTCTTCGTTATACCTCGGTTAAGCTAAAAGGCCTATGCCCCTCAATAATGCGAACTTTTTGGAAATATATGAATGCGTAAAGGTAGTCAAAGACAAAGAAATCCAACTTAAAACAATGTAAGTAAAAACAAGTTACTGGCTCATTGAGCTGTGGAATCCATGGGTGATGTTTGCATTTAAGTCTGACTTAACCCAGAAGCTTAAACAATATCATCTTTTTCATCCCTTGGTTCTTTTTACATTTGCCTTTCTCTTTCCCTTAGCTTTATTCTCTTAGGTCTTCAGACCTCAAAGAAGACCAGGTCTACACGTTTAGAGTCTACCATCCACAAGGAAAAGATTTGTGTGTCCTCTCTACAATCTACCCTTGAAATCTTGGTGGAAGCACTCAGATAAGTCTAGCTTGGTTCATATAATCATCTCCTAATCCCTAAAGATAAGTGATTGGAATGCCGACTGTCACTCCCAGATTATTCATACCACATGGCATGAAGATTGGGCAAAGGCTAAAAGAAATTGAGATCCTGGGCAAAAAGGGATTATAAATCTCAACATCCCAGAATTCAAACTTTTATGCAACAATATTAAATTGTTATTACCAGTCATTGCCATTTTAAGTTGAATACAAATGAAATATTTTATTCTTGGCTCACCAGATAGGCAAGATTAGTATTTGGGATAGGGTGGGGGTGGGAGTAGTAGTTGCTCTCAGAAAAAAATAAATCTATATTCTAATTGGGAAAAGAAGAGATTTACCAACATATATATTGCCTGTGGATCGTATGCAAATCTTTCACCTTTTCTGAATTTCAATAAAATGAGGTCACTAATACAGTATTTCCTCTTAGAATCCTAGAGAGGAAATCAAATAAAATATTTGAAGTATGTCCAAAGGGCTGACACAGCAGATACTCCACACATTTTTCATCCATCGTTTTCTGCTATATTTTTATTATTTTATTATTATTTCCATCCTCTCGATTATGAAAGATGAGGCATAAATCTGTTGGGTTTAGGGCATTAAAGGGGCACATCTACCTGTCTGTACTCATCCTGTGCACTCTTGCTCTTTATCAGTAAATTTTAAGCAAAGCTAAAAGTATTAAAATCACCAGGGAGCACCGAAAACTCTTGATCCCTAGGATTCACCCTATATTTATTAAGTCAGAATGTGACATAGACATTCAGTATTAGTGCTCAGGTGAGGCTGATGCTAAGAATCATTTTTCTAGACACTTTGATTCTTTTAGAATTTGACACATATATTAATGATCAACTATTAAATTTTGGGTTGTTTTGTGTGAGCTATGTATTTTATGTGGGTGGTTCTGGGGGTGAAGTCTAGGACCCTCACACTGAGCTACATCTCTGGCCTATTTTAATTTTTAATTTCAAGAAAGGGTCTCACTAAGACACTAACTGATCCAAGCTGGGTTCAAAATTATGATCCACCTGCCTCTGCCTCTCAGAGTGCTAAGATTATAGACCTGTGCCACTGGGCCTGGCAAGCTGTGTCTTCTAGATTCTAGATTCCACTGCTTTGACATCTGGACCCTGACTAACTCAGTAGGAGCTGCCCCTGGACTGCTCTGGCCCTGCTGGGTCTACCCAACTCCTAGAGATGGCAAATGACTTGTTCTGGAGATCAAGCTATACCTTTCAGCTATAAATCAACCAATACTGGGCCCAGGTTCCAATTTATTAGGATCTCACACTCTGGGCCACAATCTACCTTCTCTAATCACCTCAGGGCCATCTAGATAATGAAGGACAATCACTATGGGCTAAATAGGGCAAACTTACTCAAGCCCTCCAGGCTCACACCTGTTTTCCCTCCTCCTTTGTTCCTTGCCATAGAGTCTCTGTTCCACAGTTCCCGTCTCGGGCTGGTGACTTGGATATTTCTCCCAGTGGGTCTCCCTTGGTGAGGTATACACCTTCCTCATAGAAACTGTAATCCTCTTTTCCATGGCAGTCTTTTTCTTATCTGTTGCTGACCACACTTCAAATTTTCTACGAACATACTATCTTTTAGCACAGTTTTCTGGGAGTAGGGACATATCTCGGTAGTTAGACTGCTTGCCTGGCAAGTGCAAGGACCTAGGTTCTGTTAGCACCACATGAGCTGGGTATGGTGGTACACACATGCAATGCTATAGTAGTCAGAAGGCTGAGGCAAGTGGATTGCCAGGAGTTTGAGGCCAGCCTGGACTACATGGTCAGCTGAGGAGCAGCCCGGTCTGTATAGCAAGACTCTGTTTCAAAAACAAAATTTTTAAAAATTCCAGCATTTTCTCCGGTCATATTATAAGCACTTTAATGATAGTGATCACACTTCACATTTTCATCTCCGCAGTTTTAAATTTGGTGTGATTACTATTAGTTATGCAACACATAACTTATTGCTGGACTCAGTTTAGGACCTGGGGATTTAAGACAATATTGTGTTAAATAATTCAATAAAAAACCCCTTAAACAATGTGACTTGCAATCTACTGTAGCTCTTCAGGAAAAATGTTATAGGATACTGTGAAAGGTTGTTATGAGGAGTCTTAACTACTTATATCCAGTTTTTATCTTTATAGTTCTCATTCGTGGTTTATAAAAAAATTAAGTAGACCTATAATTTGAAATTTTAATAGTCCTTTAAAAACAAGTTCTCACCTGCTTTGAAAACCAAGACCTACAGTACATGAGGCAAAACAGGTTGAAACCTGGTCATTTCAGTATGACCTGAGAACCCAGTCACTTCATGAGTGCCCTGTTTAGGCTCCTCCAGGGTAATAGCTCTACTGCTGTGAATGAGAATACTGAGTTCTAACTCACTTTTGGCTCTAGTAGATGTGCGGTGTGTTTAAGATAGACTAGCATGTGTTGTGAAAAAATCCCTGTTTGACATCAGTATTTCAACCCAACTATAGGAAAGTAGAGTCTAATGACTTAGAAATAGTAATACCTTCTTAACATGTTATAGACTTAAAGAAAACTGTTTTGCAGGTATTAAATCATGCCATACACAGAATAATTCTATGTGGAAGACCATATCATCATTCAACAGGTGATGAAACTGAGAATCAGAAAGGTTGAATGATGTGTCCAAGGCCATCTGTCAGATGGTCGACAGAGCACCTGCCCTGCTTCAGGGGCGTTTCCTTCCAAACCCTCTCTTTTTAGTCCTGGGCCCTTGCTTGGAGAGTACTCCCCAGGTGATTTGGAAGCACGACTGGCCATGAGAAGTACTGATCTTTGTTTTCCACGCTGTGGGTCCAGTTCTCAGATTCCAGCAATCACGTAAAGTTGAAACAGAATAGAATAACATAGGAACTGTCAATCATACTGCATGGGGTGAGGCTGAACATTTTTCATAATGTGTTTGCTTTGGTCATAATCATATATAAATATATATGCACAACTTCACATAGCACATGAGCATGGCTTCCTTCTGAGAAGACAGATTCAAAAGATTAAAAATAAAAGCATTTGGGGGAATGACTTGGCAGTGGGCGCCTGAGCAGAGCGCACAGCACTGTTCTTGTTGGAAGCAGGTTCCTGGCCAGCTGCTCACCAGAGGTTCTTTGATGAGGACTGAGAGGGAGGGAGATGAAGAGCTGCAGGACTGGCTCCGGTTTCTGGGATCAGAACTGTTTTGTCAGAAGAGAATGTCCCAGTCACTTGCCCACAGCCTTGATGGTGGCCTTTCTCTGTTGGTTCGCCTGGAAGCCTTTTGCTAGCACAGCTCATGCAGACATGTGACTTTGATTTTGACATACTAAACCTGAGGTCAGTTGTGTGAAGTTCACTCACTGTGACTTACATTCTAATCCTCTCATGGCAACAGACAAGACATTTCCTTATTTTTACAGCTGCCACTAACTCTAGTTCTAACCAAACCACTATCAGCTGCAGAACTGACACAGCTATAATTTTCAATACTAATAAAACTGGTACAATTCAAGAAGATGGGCAAAATAAATTGTATCAACTGTTACAGGCATTCTTTTTTTTCCAGCAGTGTTTCTTCACTCTTGAGAAAGTCAGTTTCACTCTGAGATTTAGGAGTTTCCTTGAATCATTCTCATTTGGCAAAGGTCAACCTGAGCTCATGTCACCTGACATTAGAGCCCATACTGTCAAACAAGGATTAAAGAGGTAGCTATCTCTTTAAAGCAAAATGAAACAACTATCAAATATCTTTTGTTTACTTCTTAGAAGAAAGGAAAAAAAAAGTTAAATAAATTAATGTTGGACCAGTACTGCTCTTGGTCTTTTCCTGGAGGGGCTACTGCAAGTTCCATATACACGTGGCCCAAGAAGTATGTTCTATCTAGCGGCAAACATTTGCCTCCCAAAACTAGGACAGTCTAGGAATCACCCAAGACTGCTTATACACATTCATCCTGAACTACTTGTGTCAGTGCTTGTGACTAGAATACTTTCTGATCCCCAGAAAAGTTCCTCTTTGTAGGATAGGGATCATCAAGTTGGGATTTTCCAATGCAACCACAACAAATAAAATGCATCTTATTCCTACACTTTGAAAGGGTTTATTGAACTCATGGCATTAAATTAAAGATTATTAGTGTCAAAATTAACCTGACTTCTGTTCAAATCCCACCCCACGTGACATCCTTCCATCACTGAAGTTCCTCAGTTTGTTCCATTCCAAATCATACTTAAAGTTCTGCTAAATTAACATGTAGTCACATAAGTTTCAGACATAAAGATCTACCTATGTAGTGGCTGGAGGCTCACTTATGGGTGATTACATGTAAATAGAGTGGGATTAAGCAGCTTACATAGTATTTTAGGTTTTGCTCAAAATCTGCTGAAAGGAAGCCCCTTAGAGCCACCTAATAGCCAAGGCTAGTCATTTTTAGTTACCAAAAACAGATTCGTAAATTATTATGCTCTAAAAATTATACAGTGCTTTTTCTACCACTTTTCTTTCTCCCTTCTTGATTTAAAAAATGTGTAATAAAATCCAAAGTAGCATTGAACATTATAAAGCAAAAATAATTGCTTTATTGTTAAAAAAATAAAACTCACCAGAACTTCTATTTTGAGTTAAATATTCATGTGTCAAAAAAAAAAGAAAAAACAGTGAGACGCTGAGTTTGCTAGGAGACTCTCAGGCCAGCTCACGGGCATAGCAGATTCTGTGTGTCGATAGGGGTCGATGCTACTGTTATGTGGAGCTATGGATTCTAATAGGTAAGAACAATGAAATAGCAAGACAAGCTCGCTTCTTTCTCACTGTTTATTATTACAAATCCATATTGCACTTGGTATTTTTAAGTGGCGATCAGCCCATGCATTGACAAGTGATCTTGCTGTGTGCAACAAATTGGTTGTGCCAGAAAGTTGAATAGAACTGAATATATTTGAATCAAAAAGATCTCTGCAAACAATTGACAGTGCCCTTTACCACTATTGTAAATAATGCAGTTTGTCCATTCACCAAATAAGGATCATATTCATCTAGCCAGGTCCAGTAGCACAGGCCAGTAATTCCACCACTTTAGGAGGCTGAGGCAGGAGGTTCAAGCCCAGCCTGGCAATTTAGCAATTTAGTGAGGCCTTGTTTCAAATAAATAACAAAAAGAGAGGCTGGGAATGTAGCTCGGAGAGAAGGCCATGTGTTCTAGCCAAGAAAAGAAAAAGAAAAGCTGTGATACAGTTTGTGCTGTGAGAATGAAACTTCAACAAAAATAAAGTACAACAAACAAACAAAAGAAAGAATCGAAATCCAAGACTAAAGAAGTAAACCAGGTAGAGTAATCCAGGGAGAGTCATCTAGTCATGAAGGGAAACCTGAGTTATAGGGTTCTACTGAGTTTGCTCCTTCTTGAGTAAAATGAACTCTAGTGGAATTAACTCCTGAATGTTCTCCCAGATATCTAGATTCGATGCACTCTTCTGATACAGTAGTCACCACACAGCATTTTTATGGCTTGTTCATTTGAGTCTCAGAGTCCTTGGAGGAAATTTTCATCTTGCTAACTTTTATATTTGGTGGTTGGTACATAATAGATACTGAGTTTTGAGTATTTTTGTCTGATAATGAGCACAACCAACACACACACATACATACATATATTTTATATATATAACATACAAATATGCTATTACATGTAAACATATGCATACACACATATATAATAGTCTCAGCATTTACAATAAATATAACATGTCTTAGAAATTAATAATGGAATACTCCATCAGACACATTGTTTGATCTGACATTGTGTGTGTGTGTGTGTGTGTGTGTGTGCATATATGTGTGAGTGTGATTTTTTATCTTAATGAGAAAGCTAGCCAGAAATCTCAAGGTGCAGAGGAAGACCGGAAATTCCTTTGCGATTGCTGAGGGGAGGGATTGCGGAGGGGAGCGCCCTTTGAGGGGATGTTTTGCTAGTTCTGAGGAAGGGGAGTGGCCCAGTGGAATGCATGTGATTGCCAGGAAGAGCATAGGAGGAGTCTAGGTTTATGAGGAGGTCACTGCTGGAAATTTCAACTAAAAGTGATGAGTGCTTAACAGAGAGCCCTGGAGCTCATGCGTGGGCGACTTTTACCAGTTTGGCTGTAAGGAAAAGAATCATCCTTTACAGCTGTGGAGGAGCACTGCCTCTTTGTCAGGATTTTAAAGGAAGGAGTGTAGCGAAATGACAGGGAGAGGGAATGTGATGGTGGCCTCCTCTATTGCTATTCTCTTGCTGTGAGGAAGATGGAGAAAGAGTCTTTCACGAAGGTCCCCAGAGGGTTTAGACCATTAAGACATGAGTAGAACACTGGACTTCCGGCTAATAGTATGCACAAAGACCCAAAAATTTAATTAAACAATATACTCGCTGTGATTAGATTTTGTAATTAAAGGTATGAAGCCATTCTTTTGGGAGACATATGAGTGCGTTTAATTTTAGTTGTATCATTTAGAAAATACTATTGTTTTACATGATTTATGACAATTTCACTTAAAAGAAAAGGAGAATTTCACGAGTGTCTTTGTGAAAGTCAGAAATATTTTATGTCTAAAATCCAGATTAAAAAAATATTGGGTTCTTACTTTCCATGAGAGAGGTGAAGCACTATTCAACTACATGAAAAAGGTTAATATTTTTACAATTAGGAGAAAAGAACCTGAAGTCTGCTGGGAACCTTAATTCCCTGAGAGAGAAAGGGATTTAAAGAGCTGGTGCTCCTCAGTGTATTTGCCATTCCAAGAAATTTTATGATAAAGAAGCAATTAATATAAAATATTCCATAAAGAGAAACAATATCATGTTCAGACTCAGTCTTTGTTTCTGCAGACAAAATGGGGCTGAGAAGGGAAATAGTGGGAGGCAGAAAATGGGGTAGGGTCACAGATGAGTCCGAGGGGTGGGGACTGAGCTATAATGCCAGCCAAGGGGAATTTTTATCACAAAGGCTCGTAGCTGGCTACAAAAGGCTAAGGCAAACTGAGATATTTACATTCAGGAGTAAAACAATCATCTTGTATCTCATTCTCATTTTTACTTCCTGTTAATTCTATACTATGGAATTAGAGATAAGGAAGACATTTATAAAGGGAGACATTCCAAATAGTTCCAGAGAAAATGAAATCTTTACCAAAGAAAGTTTCATGGAACTAGACAGCAGGTGGACAATACTTTTGAACTGCATCAACAGATTATTAAATATTTACTGAATCATCTACTAAGTTAGGTAGCTTGCATCAAATTTCAACTCAGCCTGCTACTCTCACAGCAGTGCTAAAATATTTTTAACACGTATTGTCATGGTAAAAGTTTTTTAAAGAGTCTGTCTGTTGAACTTTATAGATGCTCTGATATGAGAGACACAGATCACAATTCTTATGGAACTTAAAAGGAAACAAAGTGAAACGGGGTGGGGTGGGGGGGAGGGAGGGAGGGGTGGGTGGGAGAGGGACAAAAGTATGTGCACAAAATGCTAAACTTCATTATAAATCTTAATTTTTGCACATATACATATCAATAAAATGGGGGAAAGTGTTTTTCAACTGCAATTTATGAAACAAGAAGATAAATATCATGATTAAACAACCATATCTCAATTAGCTTGCACAACACAGTGGATGCTTGATGATGTTTGTTGTATTTCTTCAAAACTAAAAGATGATTATTCTTGTATCCTGACCCCACCTCCTTTGCAGTAGTTCAATGTAAAGTCATTCACTCTCTTTCAGTCTTAGAATAATTTGACTTATTCTGTAACATTCTTTTTCTGGAAAGAATTTTTAATTTTACCTACTTTCTTCTTTAAAAAAACAGCTATAATTTATATACAAAACATTTGCAAGTAAATTAAATAAAATTTAAAATACACATTTTGTTGTATTTTAACAAATGTATGCAAACACGTAACTACCACCTGTGATACAATATTTCTGATGAACAGTCCTTTTTTATCCCTTTGCATTTAATCCCTGCTCCCACGTGTGGCTCCAGAAGCACTCATCTGCAGAAGTGACATCGTATAGTGTGTGATGCTCTTGCTCAGTGTTTCTGAGATTCATCTTTCTGTTGTTTGTCTGTAGTTTATTCCTGTTTACTGCTGAGTGTGGAGTCGATAGAAAACTATGATGTTGTTGTCCATTCAAAAGTTGATAAGCATTTTTTACTTGGCCTGTAATAAATAAAGCTGCCATAGACATTTAGTACGTTTTCATGTAAGTATAGATTTTCAATTTTCTTTGATAATACCTAGGAGTGGAATTACTGGGTAATATGATGAGTGAATGTTTGATGTCACAAGAAAGCGCATGTCTGTTTTCTTAGGTGACTCTACAACTTTGCATTCCCACCACCAATCCAGGAGAGTTCCTGGTGCTCCCAATCCCTGTCAACATTTAGTATTATTGGTCTGTTTTTCATTTTTGCACCTTAGTGGATCTAAATGGTATCTCACTTTGGGCTTAAGTTACATATTCCTAATGGCTAGAGATATTCAGCATCATTTCATTATGCTTATTTGTAGTTCTTTGGGAAAATGTCTATTTGAATATTTTGCCCATGAAGATATTTTCTTCATAGTACTGAATTTTAAGATTTTGTATATGTTCTGCAATGTATCTTTTTATATTTTTTGAATAACATTTCCTTTCAACCGGTGGATTGACTTTGGTTTTCTTAAGTAGAACTTGAAAAAATAGCAGCAAGTTTGAGTTTTAGTACAGTCTGGATGGTTCTTTTTTCATGGTTTGTTCTTTTTATGCCTTAAGAAATCTTCACCTACACCCAGGTAATGAGATTTCCTGTTTTTTCCTAGAAGTTTCTTTTAGCTTTTGCGTTTGAACCTATGATCTCTTTTTAGCTAATTTCTAGGTAGGTCGTGGAACGAAAACAAAGTTTTTTCCTCTCACCCTTTTTTCTTTCACCTTCTTTCCCTGTCTCTCTGTCTCCATTCCTTCTCTCTCTACCTCTCCTATCCCCCCTCCCTTCGCTTCTACATGTGTGAACATCTATCCATTGTTTCAACATGATTTGTTGAAAAGATTATCTTTCTTCACTGACTTATTTAAAACATTTGTTGAAAATCAGTTTATTCTATATGTGGATCTATTTTTGATATCTCTATTTTGTTCCAGCTATAATTATTTTCTTATACTATAATATTTACTTTATTCTTTTTACAGTGAGTATAAAACTCAGAAATTATACAACTTTTATTTTTATTTTTAAACATTTTTGGATCATTGTATGTTCTTCACACTGACTTGTGCATCTTAGGTATAATGTCAAATATACATATCAGCTTTCTTAAAGTATGGTTGAAATTGCCTTGAATCTATAGATTAAAAGAAATGTAATTCACATCATAAAAATATCGACACTTTCTGGCCAGATACATCAACTCTCTTTCTCTTCATGCGGCTCTTGTGAAATTGGTCTCGGCAATGTTTTGTCACTTGCTGCACACAGGTCTTGTATTTTTCCCCCTATATATAGCAGTATTAATATATTTCTATAAAATTTTACTTTCCAATTTTTGCTAGTGTAGAGAAATAGAAATGTTTTGGACTGAATATACATTTTATACTCATTATATTCTCTTGTTATTTCCACGGCTTTTGTGAGTTTCTTAGAATCTTATGCATAGATAGTTGTATCATCTATGATTGCTCCCTAAGCCATCTTAAAGGTTCGGTACATTGCTGAATGAAAGAGGGGAGACTCCACTCCCCCACTTGCTTCTGGTTAGGGAGGAAAAAAATATGGTGTAGATTTTCTACAGGTGCTCTTTTTAGTGTGAGAAAGTCTTTTGTATTTGTAGTTTATTGAGAATTTTTTGTTACGAATGAATTTTTATTTTTTTCAGGTGATTTCTTTCGTATGCACTTTAGTTTGTTAGTATGCTACTACATTAAATGGTTATCAAATGATAAACTTAGCTGGTACTTCTGGGATCCTTGTAACACTTATTTCCGAATTACATTTGCAAAACTTTTCACAAGGATTTTGTGTTCAAGTTCACATAAACTGGTCTTCAGCTTTCTTGCAGTCTCTCTGAGTAGTTTTAGTACTTAGTGATTTCTAGCCTCGTACAATATGTAGGGCAGGGGTTCCTTCTCTTGTAATTTCTCAGAAGATTGTTTGTTAAAGTGAATACCATGAGCACTATATAGATTTAAAAGTAAACATATAAAATGAATTTGAAATTCTGTATTTTATGATATTATGCTTTAAAAAACACACATTATATTCTTTCAGACAAAAGGTATATAAATCACAATATAAAATTAGATATAAACATTAAAATCATTAAAACATGTCATCTAGATATTTTGTCATTACAAACACTATACCAATAAATTCTAAATGAAAACAATGTGACAGAGCAGCTGCTCCATGTAAACAACTTAATAACACTATTTCAAAGTTCAGCTTGGTATTGCAGTGGCAAGTATTAGTAAATGGCAGGATACAGGCAGGGAAATAAAAAAAATGCTGTATTTCTCTTCTTATATAGGGTGGAGTTAAGCTAAACCTTCCCATTCTTGGCTTTCAAATGCGTGGACACAAAGTTAAAGAATGTTTATAAAATGCTTGATGTTTATGACTCCTAAAACTAAAGCCATTTGTATAAATACAAATTCCTATAGAGTTTAAAGGAAACGAAGAATGATCCACAGGTATTATGTACATGTGTGTTTCTGAGCCCAGCTATGTGTGCATGTTAGTGAGTCAAAAAGCAAACAGAATTTTTTAATGTGATTTTTAAGTGTAATTAAAGAGCATAATCAATTGTTTTCTTTTTCATAAGCTTAAAATTGAGTTTTATTTTTAAGACAAAATGCATTTATATCAAAGAATTCAGATAACACTGTCACAGCTAAGAGAGTCAATAATTATCAAAGATGAGCTAAAAGACAGAAAGAAAATGTGGAAAAGAAAATCCTTAGAAAAAGCAAGCATAATTATTTTTGAGCAATAAGATACACTTGTCAAACACTGATAAAAATAGGTAAGAATATAGGAAATCTAAGTGCTATAAATGGTAAGCTCATGGCTCAGCGGTTAAAGCGCTTGAGCAAGCGCTAAGCCAAGCGCTAAGCCAAGCGCTAAGTACCCGAGTTCAATTCCCCAACACCACATAAGCTGGGCGTGGTGGTGTACGCCTGTAATCCCAGCACTCAGGAGGCTGAGACAGGAGGATTGCCATGAATCCAAGGCCATCCTGGGCTCTGAAGTGAATTCAGGACCAGCCTGGACCACAGAGCGAGACCCTGTCTCAAAAAATAAATAAATAAATAAATAAATAAATAAATGATAAGCTCAAGAAGAGGTGTTTAGGAATATATATATTCTCCATGTAACAAACTATAACGTATAACTGAGTTAAAATATTTTGAGCTTTTTTTATAGACAATAGTGTAACAAACCTCACCACCACTCATCTTCAATAATTTCTAGCTCATAGACTGCTCTAGATGTTTGTGATCAAATTTAAGGAATCATATCATTTCAGCTGTCAGCATTCAGCTCAATTTTTATCTCTAAAATGTAGCTTCAATACCATCATTACACTCAAAAATTCATAATCACTGTTAATGTGATCAAATACCTTTTCAAGTGATTAAATTTCCCCAACTGACTCAGCATTTTAAAAACTTTATCTACTCAAATCAAAATTATTGCAAATTGAAAAAATAGTACTAAGTCCAACCAGAAAACTAACTACACGCCCAGACTTACAGAAAAAATTCTAGAAGAAAATATCTCAAATTAGTATTTATTTGTGTATGACAAAATGAAAGCTTTTTAAATGATCCTTTATGCCATCTAATCATTTTTTAAGTTCCTAACATGCATGAGATCATTGCAGTCATGTATTATCGTCATTGATCTAAGGAAGCATTTGTTAGACAAAACCAGTTCTATCCAGTTAAAAATGGGAACCAAGCTGTTACTTCCCCATGCCTGTCTGTTTTCTCTGTTACATTAATTTGTGAAGCATTTGTCTATGGGCCAAATAGATGACAATTAGAAGGCCTCCTCAACAGGAAACACCATTTCTTATAATGTAAATTCATTCCTGTGTTAAAATTAAAGTACAATTGTTAGTTGTAATGCCCATTAGGACATTAAAAGGAATTCTCCTTAACAAAGTACATTGTATCTTCAGTCTTCGCAAAGCAGAGCCTGAAATAGTTACAGTGACATTAGTAAAAAGCATGTATATTTGTATTTCTATGATATTTATATCCAAGAAGCTCATTGCAGGAAATAGTCTGGATGGTGCTTGAACCACAGGTCTGTTTCATGTCTTATCCCTGCTGGGCTGATGCGCCTGGGTGAAACACTGCACTTAAACGTCTCTATTTATTTTTCTGTCTCCGGGCGCTGTCTGAAGCTTCATAAGATATTGTTACAAAGATCTTCTGTGTGGACTAGCTGGAGGTGTCTCTTGGTTTTCTGGCAGTAAGAGGCAGCGTGATTTTGTAGATAGCAGAAACTCAAATCCGTGTAGGTCCCTGGTCGCCGAGCCCCGCTGTCTCCCCCCTTTCTCCCTGTGGCAGGACCCCCATCCCTGCCCCCCACACCACCCTTCTTTGTTCTCCAGGGGTCTCTGTTGAATCTAAAGACCGAAGGACATTTCATGTTGGATTGCACTCGAAGTTCTGAGGAGGAGAAATAGCTGTGAGAAGAGAACGGAGACGGAGCCCGCACTGCACTTTTCCTCCCCTGCATCTTGCCCGCATCTCACACCGTCTTTCTCGGGCCTTTATTCCCACGAGGCTGCCCTGCTGTCGGTGACCTCACGTGTTGTATTTCCCACGTGCTTACACGCTGAAAACCTAGACGTGAATTTTCTTGAATATTGAATGGAATTTCGGTTGTAGAAATCAGTCACAAGGTAGGAAAGAACAGGAAACAAGGTGGGATTGTTGTGGTTGAGGTGGCAGAAGGGGCAAATTATGTGTAGTTTCCCTGAAATTCAGCTATGTCAGTAAGAACTCGTAACTCTAGACCAGCGGAGGGAAATGACTGAGTTTCGCCATTCCTCTAGACGACTACCCTTTTCTTCCACTGATTAATTTGTCCTATCCCTTTGTACAGGACAGAAATTTTAACACAGAGGCCGGGTGGTTGACTCCACTTCAGGACAAAGAAGTGGGACTTAGGCAGAAAGCAGCTTTAGTAGTGCCAGCACTTTGACTCAATGGGTTAATATCCAGAGGCTGGGCCTGCAATTAGGGAGGACTCCCTCTTATACGCAGTTTTGACCTCTTTTTCCGCCCTAACTGGGAGCAGTTGATTGTGATTGGGTACTTCTAAGCTGCTGGGCACAGCTGGCTGTCCCAGGCTAGGTGCGTGAAGCGCTGAGGTAGTTCTCGGAGTGTGCGTGTGGGCTTGGCGCGCTGCTGCTGACACGGTCACGCTGCTTCCAGGGATGCGGTCTTGCTGTTTCATTTCTCCATGCGCAGGAACCTACCACATTCATACCCTGCTCAAGTGACTACTCATAAGTATAACCCAAGACTCAAAATAAAGGCTGAAAGCCTTGGGCACCCTTCTACCTTGTTATGCTGCCTATAAATAGCATCAACAGAGTAATTGTTTTAAGTTAGGAAGGCTGAGGCAAGAGGACTGCCTGTTCCCAAGACCCACCCCAAAGTACATAGTGAGTTTAGAACCTGTCTGATTTACGGAGCACAATCCCATCTCAAAAAAAAAAAAATATGATAGTAATATCCTAGTGAGAACAGTAGCATTGTTCTAGTGTAACCAACTAATAATTGTCTAGAATAAATGGGACACAAAACAAATTCAATTAAGGGGAGAGAAAGGAGTTTGTGAAATTGTGCTTTGTTAGACAGGGTGTTGTGGGAAGATCTGCCTGGCCCAAAGAGTGCCCACGTGGTCACTTTCAGAGCAAGTTGTGCCCAGTCAACGGTTAAACTAATTCAATGTTTTTCTGGTCTCCTGTTGAATCCGTTTCAGCGTTCCATTTCTATCCAAAGTTTGCTTGCTGTCCAGGCCCCATTTTCCTGCCTTTCTTTGCATTTCTCAGTCATGTTTCTCTGTTATAGTTCATGTTCTGGAGATTTTAAACCTCAGAACATAGTTTGAATATGGAACAAAATAAATGATTTTCAGTGCACAGATTATAAATATTTCCACATTAAAAATTAGATGCTTTCATGGTTTGAATTCAAGTTAGATGGATGCTGCATAATAAAATATAACAACTTAAATGGATAACATCCTAGCTTATAGGCTGAGTTCTAAAGTTTGATATATACAGATGGATATACACAGTTAGGGCTCAGCTGAGTAGAGCCTTTATGTTGATTTGTTTCGGAAATATGATTCCCTGCTGTCTGTGTACCCGGAGGGCTTGAATTTTTCTCTTAAATAATCCAAAGAAAGAAATATGGTAACAAAGAATGTGAACTCCCCTGGAACTGTCACCTGAGCTACTTTTTTTTCTTTAAGTGCTGTTTGGTATGTGCTCATCAAAGACAGAAAGCTACCACAGGCCTTTGAACAAAAATGAGGATTTCTAGTTTAATATGGAAAACCAGAAATACTCCTCCTGGACTTCCAGCTACAATCTGTGCTTACATTCACAGAAATGGCCAAAACACTCATTAACCCTATGGAGTAGATATAAACAAAAAACAATGGGTCAAAACTCCGGGTGGAATGTATAATGACTGTGTGGGTTTGTTTTTGTTTTCATTTTTTCAATATAGTGATGTAGCCGACCTTCAAGATGCTGAGCAGGGAGGACAGCTCCCTAAGGTTTTGATGTCCCCGCTCTTACTCTGACCCTGAAAAGATTGCCAAGGCTTGGGCTGTGCCAGCTTCCACTGGGGTCAGCTGAGGTTTTTATTTAGAATGCAGTGAAAGTCTTTTGAAGGGTTTAAGCAGGAGACTGACATACACTTTTAATTCATCAAAAGGTTGCAATTTTGACAGTTTTGTAATATTGCAAAAATGTGTTTATGGCCTTTAGCAGTTTGTGGGTGTGTGCCAGCAGCAGAGGGGAGAGTAAGTGTAGGTCTTTCAGTGCTGTCTCCAGTGCGGTATGGTGGAGGGGCCACAATGGTCTACTGCGTGTAAGTGACGACTAAGTAGGTGAAGTGAAAAAAAAACAAAAGAAAGAAAACTCAAAAGAAAATATTTAATTCCACCTGATCTCTTGCTGCTTAAGGAAAACCCTAGGAAGTAGGGAATAGGAGAGCATTATGAAAAATTCCAGTCTTTGCTCAATGGCCAGTCTCATGTCACACAGTAGACTCTCAATTTTTTTCAATACAGTGTTTATTACTTTAGGATTTAATGCTTCTGAAATCAATTGCATCCTACAATCATTGTAAAATACCAGCAATTTACTGGTCATCAATCAGAAGATCCTGGCATGTGTTCTCTTAACGGAACGGAACAAACCTGTCCTTGAGGAAGACTTCCCAGTCTCTCCTATTTCTCTCTTATTTCCTTTCTAGCTCAGATGGGCAAAGTCCTCCTTCAATCGTAAACTCTTCCCCCGTGGGTATAAGTTCATTCTCTTACCACTCTTATTTAATGAAGCCAGACAGAAGTAGATACAAATTTTACTTTTTTCCTTATTAGTTATGTTTCTTGATCAGATAATTTAACTTGCAGAATTTTAATTTCATCATCTTAAAAATAGGCATAGGTGAATCCTCATGCAGCAGCGCTATTTTGATGCTAACAAGGAACATACCTATAAACATCTTACATTGTCACTAGCACCTCTCAGTACACGGAGGAGGTTAGTGGTACTCCCCAACTTGCCCTCCACCAAGACTGCCACGAAGTAGGGAATTCCATTAGATCATTGAGGTTGATCCTTCATGTACCAAACTCGGCTCATCAGGACATCACTTCGACACATTTTCTGCGATGATTTCATTCTCTGATTGTTTTTCTCTCGATAATGTTGTAGACTTTCCACCCTTCCTTGATTTCCTTCATTTCCCTATGATTCTGATAGCTGCTCTTTTGGTTAGCCTCGGTGCTTCTATTTTTAAAATATCGCTTATATTTGTCTCTGAATTTTTATTTGGACCTTTTAAAATTTATCTTCAAATCCTTAGCCGTCTGCAACCTTAAATAATAGCAAAAGCCACTAACCATGTTAGCCTCTGCTAACACGTGTTCATCCAGCAAGGGATTATAGGATGTCTATATACCATCCCGGACTTTCAGATGTTTCCCAATGCATAGTCAGTCTAGCCACTTAAGCCCTTCGGCATTCGGCTTACATTTGACCTCCATAGCTCAGTGTCAACAGACTACTCAATTGCTTCTCAAACATATTCAGCTTTCCTCAGTTTGAGTTTTAAGTCGTATTTTTTTCTTTGGGGGGGGGGGGGTCCCGGATACCTCACCTCACTAAAATTAACAGTTGTCATCCTATTTCTATTTTTTCTTTTTTTCATCATTTTATAAGTATGTATATGCAATATACAGCAGTTACACTAAACTTGAGGATTTTGTGTACACATGTATCACAACTACTTCACACTCGCTCCTCCCCATCATCCATTTCTCGAGATTAGCTGAAATACGCGTTTTTCTATGACAACTTGTCCTTCACTCAGCCTGTTTGATCAACTGAATGATTTTTTTTCTCATTGAACCTCCACGGTAATTTAAGCGTCACGTGGCCCTTTAGCCTATTGGGTTTTGTACTAAAACTTTGCAGCTTACATAATATCCCTTTACGTCAGGGTTATTTTGAAATCTGCTGATAGCCTATGAAGTTATTCCCTTTGTGCTTCTAGAAAGGATATTTTTGGAATAGCTTTTCATCATTTATTTTTAAAGGAGTGTGAATGTTGCACCGGGAATGGACGGAGGTAAACCACCATTATTCATGGTTTGTTCTCTCTAGGTATCAAAAACAATACTTCATTCTGTAAATAATAGCCATACCGTTATCTTACATATGACTTAGGTAGAAATTTGTTGTTATATGAGCATTCTCCTTGAAGATGCTCCTCACTCTTAATAGGAGAAAAAATACTTTTGTTTGTCTTCTGTTTCCTTACTTATTATTAGGATCATAGTTGAGATATCTATAATAAAAGGCAGATTAGCAATATATATGCATTTATTTCGTGTATTTTCCATGCCATAGGAAAATTCATAAGGAAGCAAAGATAAAAGAAACAGAGAATTCTATGTATTATTGTACTAAGGCCGATGAAGATGTGGATAATCGTGCCGAAGTTTGATTGGATAAAAAGGGATGGAATCTATTGGTGATAGACTGGATGGAACTAAGCAAGATCCATTTGCTTAGGCTCTTCTCTGTACCCTGTGCCTTTGGCGAGAAGATCATCCCTTTCTTCAGAGTGGAGGATGAGGCTTTCTATGTGAGAGGCTAACGATCCACTTCAGGGGAAGATCAGGGAATTCTTTATTAGCTAACTGGAGAGAGAAGAGGAAGGTGGGAGAAATCTTCATGCTTCTGCTATTTTCTCAAATGCCAGGTACCATGTTCTAGAGTCCTGATTCCCTTTGCTCCTCCCCACTATCACCCCAGCACTTGTGTTTCTTTGTATGAGGATTCTGATGAACGTGTTTTCTGTCTTTCATTACATGGATTATGATGTTGTTGTACACAAATGACACTTTATTACTCTGTGTACATCTGTGTTCTGGGAAAATGCCTACATAGTTTACTTCTACTATATTTTTATTTTGGGGAAACTCTCAGGTGCTGAAAGTAATCACTGCAAAAACAAAAAGTCTAAATCTTTGAAGCAAAATATATTATGTAATACATCATGGCATGTTTTTAGCTTGCACCACCTCTCAATTAATATCTATTTGGGGGAAAGTTCTGAGTTCAGTGAATATCTGAATAAGAAGTCCGATGACTGAAAGCACTGGAGGAAGTTGCACTTAAGGGTAAGAAGTTCTGGTGTGCTGTTGCACGGTAGGGTGATCAGATATAATAACAGTTGTCAAAAAAGCTGGAAGAATTTTGACTTCAACATGTGGAAATGGTGAAATGTTTAAAGCTTAACCTGATTTAAACATTATGCAATATTTATATCTACCAAAATATGACATGGCACTCCATTAATGAGTCCAATTTTTATACTTTTAAGCATTGGTTAGAAGAATAAATTTAATTTTTTTAAAAAAAGAATGTTGAATGGAAAAGCCAATTTAATTAACTCTCCTAAATATTACTCTGTCACTTCCCTGCTTAATAAGATGTAGGCCGACATTGATTCATCTTCCTTTCTTCATAGCAATATTATAATTTTGGGGGATATTTATTTTCTGAAACATGAACTATTAATAGCATTAATGTTGTGTATAAGAAATCAACTATTCTAAAAATTTCACATGCACGCATACTAAATATGTTTAATTGATGTGTTGCTGCATTTATGGTGCGATACAAGGATGAAAACAGAACAGATTAATGACTCTCTCATCTCTCATTTTGACAGCCCCCTTTTCAAAGAACCAGTATTACCCACTTAGAACGTGGATTGATGCCAATACCCAGAGCCCTGCTTCTTCCTTCAGCATACCAGATGGTACTAAAAATTCAAAAAATTCCCTACAACAGCTGTATCTCTGACAACAAAATTAATACCAGCTGAAATACCAGTGCTATGTGAAGGGCGTAATGATCAGGCTCTTCCGTCTAATATAAGAAGCCGTGCTCTAGAGTACGTTAAGAAACAAATAGCAACAGCACAAACATAACAAAACAAAGCAAAGGGCTTGAGCTGATCAGCTCTTGCTAGGTGTCAGTCACCCATCCTGTCCAGTACGGGAGACCAGAGGCCCAACATCCAGTTCATTTATCACGGAACAGCTGCTCCTCTTGCAACGTGGATCGCACCTGCCCCTGAGCAACCATTCATCCACAAGCGTGTCCTCATCACTAAGCTTTCCCCACCAGCATCCTATTTTTATTTTAAGCTCTGTCTTTTTTCATTTGTGGGATAAGCCTTTTAAGGAGGATTGGACTAGAAGTCAATCTTGACAATTCTTTAGATGGAAATAATGCAATTTTTCTTGTAGGATTTAAAAGATTTTGTGAGGAAAAAAATGAAGACTTCTCATCTACTTTAAAATAGAGTTTGAAATACCTGACGTAGGGCTGGGGACATAGTTCAGTGGTTAAAATGCTTGCCTAGCAAGCACAAGGCTCTCAATTTGCACAGCACCATTTAATAGACAGGCAGGCAGGCATATATCTGTAATCCCAGCACTTAGGAGGCTAAAGTAGGAAAGTAGGAGGGTTGTTATGAGTTTGAGGCCAGCCTGAGCTACATAGTGAGCTCAGGACCAGCCTGCTGGACTGTCTTTATCTATCTCTGCCTGTGTGTGTGTGTGTGGGGGGGGGGGGTGGTCCATCAAATAGATTATGCCAACTTGAGAAGATTAAGAAACATACCTAGAACAGAGCTAATAGGTGTGTGTGTGAGTGACCTGTGGGCCAGCAAATGAGGGAAGAGGACCCACTTGCATGGGGGAGGCCCAACTGGGAGCTTGAACTGTACAAAAGGGAGGAAGAAGAAAGTTAGTTACAGCCTTTTCCTGGGAAAGTTCTCGCCTTTGCGATTGTCTACAGACACTGACTTGCTATACACTGAAGATTTTCAGCATAGATTCATTCCAGTCTAGACTTGGGCCTGAATCTTTAGTCTCTGATCTTTGCCACTGTTCTTTGAACAACTGGGATGTGCAGCATAACTCTGCAACTGTCCTATAGTCCTGGACAGGTGTTCTACTCACTACTGAGCAGCCATCAGACTTTCTAGCTCTTGTACATGCTGGTTGCCATCTTGGACTATCTCTCTCCTTGGACTTGAAAGCCCTCCAAATAAATCCCTTTTTCTTATAGTTTCTATCAATTCTGCCTCTTGTAGAACCCCCCAAAATACGACACATACACACACATACGCACACAACTTGAATTCAGAGCTTATAGAACCCTGATTCCCAGAAAAATATTAAACAGCACGTGAGTTTGAGAGTCAGAGAATCAGAAGGAATATATAGTAATGAGTATTGTCCTTAGTGCAAAGATAATTATGTTTAAGAATATAAGAAAATGAAACAATAACAAGTACATATTTCTTTTCCTTTACTTAAGTGAGTAAAGTGACATAATTAAGTAGGTACATTATATATTTATCAGAAAACAAAAATTTTAAGCAATAAAAGTAGCAAGGTAAATAGATACCATTAGCTTTTCAAGAGAAATTTTTTGTTTCAACAAATGATATTTTGGTTATTTTAAATAGTGATCTGTCCTTGTGAGTTTGAACAGTGTTTGTATTACCTGAAATCACAGCATTTTATTGTGGTAGAGATTACTCATAAACTAGTTGCTGTCTAACAGAATTTAAGGAGAGAAAGTTTGCTGAAGCACTAGAAGAAAGTATACATCAGAAAAATGTCTTCATTTTCAGTTTTGATAGTAAGACTAGAGAAATCAAATATCCTCATATAAACTTTTAATGACAATTAGTTGGTTGACTCAAATCTGAATGCAAAACTGGCATTGTCTGAAGTTGGCTGTTGTTGTTCATTGCAGAAGTTTCATGATGAAATATTCAGGAAGAATCCAAAGACTGAGGGAGATGAGGAATCACCCAACTGTGTCTCCTGAGGATCCTGAAGACACCATCTTTCTCAGCATTTGAGAAATCCACTGGTGAGAAAAGTGCAACATTTTCCAAAAACATTTTAGTGAACATTTTCTTTGGAAAAGTTGTGGGTGTTGCATTTAAAATGAGCCTCTTGATTTTAATAAAGTTAATCAGTTTTCTGAATGGCACAGGACAAAAGGTACCTGAGGACAAGAAAGAGAATATGAGTAACTAGAGAAATTTGCAGAACCAGTGTGGTAAGTCAAGAGTTTAATCTGCAGGAACACTTGGCCTTGGAAAATAGATAACAGGTTCCACAGGACTGAAATGCATTAGTGTGTTTATTCCCTAAAGATGTTACCACACACTTTGTTGTTTGAAACAATATGCACTGTCTCTTAGTTTTGGAGTTTAAAAGCCCAAAATGAGTCTCACGGGGTTAAATTCAAGGTGTTGGATGAGATGTATGCATTTTTTTCCTAGAGAATATAGGGGAGAGTCCATTTCTGTGTCCTTTCCAGCTTTAAGAGAACACCTGCATTCCCTGGCTCATTCTTCACCCCCAAAGCGAGTACATTGGCTGGTTAACATTACATTGTGTTTCTCTAACTTATCCTTCTTTGACCTGGACACACTTAAGGACCTTTCTCTTTACACGGGCTCAGCTGCATACAGTCTAGGATAAGCTTACTATTTTAAACCAGCAGATTAGTGACTTTAATTCTTTCTGAAACCTTAATTTATCTTCTCTATGTGAACAAACATACGTAGAGTTACAGTGTTTAGGGTATACATCAGAATATTCTACCACAAATTCCTTACTCTGCCATCACAACCTCTAAAGGTCTTCATGAATTATAAACCAACATACTTCCAACTCAGGTGAAGCAGGATTTAATCTGGGTAAGCGTGTTAAAGATACTGGTCTCATAGCCAATTTTCTTAGCCAAATTAGTTGAAAGACAAAGCTTCTTAGGTAAAAGGACAAAATGGTGACCCCCAAAGTAGGAGTTTGGAGTATTCAGGCAAATAAATAAAAATTTGAAGCAAATCCCATATGCATCACATAGAACCTCATACCCAGGTACTGTGAGCCAATTGTGATGCTTTGTTCAACTCTTGAATGTGTGTTTGTTGTAACAACATTTGGCTTTGTGTGTTATAAGAACTTTTAAAAGGAAAAGCCACACGAAAGTCCCCCGAGCTCCCTGCCTTATCGGAGGAGTAAATCAAAACCAGTATCACTTCCCTGATAAAATTATAAAGCCTAAAGCTAGCATCAAAGACCAGAACACTGAAAGGGTGTCCAGTTCTACAATATGCTCTTTTAACTCCTCAGTTTGTATGGTTTAAAAGACACATTTAACTAGGAAAAGAACAATCGATTATCAAAAGATGAACAGGTTCATAGTTTTGGAGCAAATCAGTGAAGCTTTTTGCAGATGAAATACAGCTCAGAGGGTGAGTGCTTCTTTTCTTACATGATTTTTGCCTAGCAGAGATAGCAGTGTACCTTGGTCACCTTGCTCAACTTTATATCAGCTCTGAAGCATAATTTGCTCTCAAGGATCCTGCTGTACTTTCGTACTTTGAAGGGCATCATCAAGGAGTACCTGAACTGGTCAGATTTTAAGAGAATTGTTCCATGCACCTTGGAGATGTAGACAGATGACAGCTAGGTGACAGATGCCAGGTAGCACCTTGCATACATCAAAGAGCAGGTAAAAAGTACATGCCATCCACTCTAGTCTCTAACAAATATTTTAGTATTGGAGAGTGAAAATGCAAATTCAAAGATATAATGTAGGTACCCATGGCCTACAGTAAGCTCTTCGAACAATATTCACAGGCTGTTTTAAAAAAAATAGGTACAGACTATTGATTGCTAGCCTCTGATCTACATAACCAGACTGTACGACAATGTCTCCTTCAAAGTGCGGAAGTTGCTGCTGCACAGTATGCTGTGATGAATGAGATGTAGGAATCAGTAAGTTTCTTTGCACATGGAAGTTGACGTGTTAAGGGCTGAATACAGTATTTTGACCTTTGGTCCGAAAGGCTGCCAGTTTTGATAAGGTCCATAGAAAGAGAAAGCGCTCCTATTGGTTCAGAAGGTAATGAAGGCACCTGACCCAGTGGTGCCGATGGCTCTCAGACTGTTTTTAGCAGATTGAATGCCTATATGAGGCATATGGCATGAATCAGTAGAAGAGAGATTTTGGAAGGCCTGGAGTCTCAGAGCCCATGGGAATAGTGTAGATCTGGAATGTCCCCCAAATGTCCCTCCTGAATTTGGATATTTTGGAATGCATATGGAACCATATGCTATTAAGAGGTGGGGCTTGGTCAGGAGGGAGATTACAGGCATGTGGTGATTAGGGGTGATTATGGGCACGTGACATGGAAGGGAGGCTCAGTGGGGCTCGACCAGAAGGGGTACATTACTGGGATAGGACCTGGACGGGTATACGCTACTTCTGTCCTGCCTTCCTCTCAGATTCAGCCCTGTCTGTCGTGCTGTGAGAAGCTCTCATGCTAGGCCTCTGCCAGGTGCTTCCATCAGTGCCCTTCTGAAACTGTGAAATAAAATAAATCTGTTCTCCCTTAAGTTGTGGATATCAGGTATTTCTGTCCCAGCAGTGAATAAGTAATTAAGACACCATCCTTAAAATTTTAGCTGCTACTTACGGGTCAGCAGTTAAAGCACTTATCTAGCAAGCACTAAGTCAAGCACTAAGTAACCGAGTTCAACTCATCAGCACCACATAAACTGGGCATGGTGGCACACACCTGTAATCCAGCACTCAGAAGGCAGAGGCAGGAGGATTGTCCTGAGTCCAAGGCCAGCCTGGGCTCCATAGTGAGTTCATGGCCAGCCTGGGCCGCTGAGTGAGACTCAGTCTCAACAAACAAAATAAAAACAAAAACCAAGAACAACAACCAAAAAAAACCCTTTATCCTGTATCAAAAAAACTAAGCGACTATGTAATCCAAGGGGCTCAAGATGAACTCACTCTCTTTTAATTTACGTAGAAGTATCACCAGGGCCTCCAAGCAATCTTCCATCAGCAAAAGGAAATGGAAAGCGGGGGTAGATGGATGTGATCCTATTCAATAAAAACAAATAAGTTGCAAGGGCTGGCTGCTTTCTACTTCCTGCCTTCCTGTATCTGTTGCTTTCCCAACTTTATTTAACCCCACCTGTGGTTTCATGGGGTGTTCTTCATGACAAGTTGATTAATTAAGGAAAAATTAATTTTACTTATTCTACAAATAAATGTTCATGATATTCTTGCACCAGCTGGAAATAATCGGAGGGTCATTACAACCCCATTAAAATGTAACCATAGTCGATAAGGAAGACAGGATATTTGACCAGTGTAAAAAAGTCATGAAACATTTCATTTTCTCTTAAAGTAGAAGGAGCTATGATAGTCCAAATAAAAAAAATATATAAAATTCTTAAGTCTGTGACCAATGAATCTTTGGGAAAAATATAGATATAAAACTCAATAGTCTTAGAATACGTCGCATGAGAACAGCCACCATGAAAGTCCACTCATGGTGACAAATACTGGGGGTGTCCCTGAGCCTCTTTCTTAAGAAGTCAGTATCCAAGTGTGCTTGACGGGTTCATGACACAGTGGCAGCTATGTGACAAAGCTCATGTGTTGCTGTGTGGACTAACTAGAGCTCCTTCTCTCACTTTGAACTCAAAAGTGGCTACTCTTGAGGGCAGAAGTGCTGTGATTTATATCTCCAATTAATATACATTGCCTCCAAAACACAAGAAAAACTTGGTTGCTACTGTATGCCTTGCTAACAGAGAGCTGTGCTAAAAAGACTCCTACTTTCAAGGACACATGATTTGTACAAGCCCAGTGAATAAACTCGATCTCACCAAGACTGCCTCAACTGAATTTCTGGTTTACAAATAGCAGTGAGCTACACTAAGTCTTTTTAAAAAACAATCTCAGAACAAATAACTAGTTAGTTTTCTGAAGGCTGTTTAATTAAAATGGGGTGCTTTATTCTTGGGTGAAATTAAAATGTGAACATCCTTACTCTGAAAACCCAAAATCTGAAAACTGTAACAACAAGATATCACAAGAGGAAAATGTCACACTTGATCTCTTGTGATGGTCACAGTCAAACTATAAGCACACTGAAAATATTGTACAACATTATTTGGAGGGTAAGGTACATAAGAAACATAAAAACATAAAAAAATTTTAGGATTGCACTCAGGTTCCTTCTTCAAGGTGTCTCATTAAATATGTATGAATAATCCAAAATCCCAAAATATCCAAATCCCAAACACTCTTGTTTTCAAACACATCAAATAAAGGATGCTCAAGCTGTACATATTCTTATATGCTCATGTTGGAAGATAATTATTCTCAACATGAGCTTTTTCTGTCTACCTTGTTTTTCTTTGGCATCGTTATCACTGGACTCACTAATGCTTGACACACCATCACAGTATCTCACACCACATGTCTTCTCACAATTAAAGATACCAGGCCTAGGGCGAATGCTCATAAATTGACTCTTCCTATGAAGAATCCATTTCCCACAAGCAGCTGGCCTTGCCGAATGGTTGAGTGCTTTGTAAAAGACCCATTTATCTGACCATCTGGGAGAAAGCCTTACAAGGTTGAGATGCACTTCTCTAGAAAATGGTAAACGTTCTGAACCAGTGACCAATGTAATGGTACTATGTGTTCTGTAGAAATAAGGTAAGAGTTGGAATAAAAAGGTTGACATGGGAACTTTCTCACCATTACACCCACTCACAATGTGTTTTTGCTTTCTATTCTCAAGATTCTTGAGATTCTTGCTTTTGTTGTTCCACGATTCTTCAAAGGATACAGTGATGCTTATGACTGAAAGAAAAAATATCCAACTTATTATCTGAAGATTTTAAAATAAATTTAATGAATAAATGAACAAGATTTATGGTGCTTGGCATTATCAATTCCTACTTCTCAGAAAAGATGGCATTGCTGCTGTTCAGTGAGAGCTCCGTACATGCTGAAGAGAACACAGGTGATCTCTGGGGATGGTTCCTTTCACCACCACGTTTGTTACTAAGAGTTTAGAAATACTACAACCAAATGAAATGTATGTCAGGTTTAGGTATATGGAAAGGGATGGAAAATGGAAAAGGAAAGGCATGCCGCTAATAGCCATGGCCAACTATGGACACGGTTTTTGTTACTTGTTACCAGTTTGTGCGTACATGCATACATATATATGTGTGTAGATATACATTCACATATTTATTTGTAAGTGTACAGACATTGACATATGACATGTAAGCATGTGCATGGTGTTATACATGCTTATATTTTCATAATTTTTCTTTATATGATCAGTATGTATAGAATATGTATTAGATTGTTTACATATAGTTGTACAATATTGAATCCATATCCTGACCAAACTAGGAAAGTAATAGCTATCTCTTTCAAATTTTAAGCATGTAATCAAGCATATTGCTTCTTTGGGACTGTCCCAGTTAATCTTGTTTGTTAACTTGAGCAGATTAAGAGACTCCTGGGCAGATGGACAAATGGTGAAGGCACTACCTAAATTCATCAATTTGTTAACTCATGGTTGAGCTCCTAACTGAATAGGCTATGAGGAAGTGGGGCCTTGTTGGAGGAAAGTTATAATGAAAGAATAACATGGGGACTTTCTTTGGTCCCTGGCTCCTTCCTCTCTGGCTCTTCCCCTGCTTTCTACTTCTGACAGCCGTGAAAAGAGCAGCCTTCCTGTGCTGTGTCCCTCGGCCACGATGTTTCTGCCTTGGACCCAGCTCATCATGGACTGAAGCATCTGAAACTACAAGCCAAGGTAAATCTCATCTCTTCTAGGTTGCAGGTGTCAGGAATTCTGTCCTAGCCACAGAAAGTACATCCACTCACGGGAGCCTGGCACGCTCCGTTTGTTGTGATGATGGTGTTTGAGTTTCAATGATCAGCTGTTCGTGTAATAAAGGAGTCATTTTCAGAACCCAAACTACAAAGTGGGTAATCTTAATATTACACAAGGATAGACTGAAACAGATATTTGTTGATATTTACTAGGCAGAGGAGTTCATTTTTTCCTCTTGCAGCTACTAAGTGGGACCCTGACTAGGCCTGGGATGATTGCGGGTAGCAGTGGCTCATACCCCGATAATCCCGATGCTCCAGGAGAGACTGGCAGGCACGGGGCCACTCCCTCTTATCTCAGACCTAGGATGGGCCACAGCCTAATTTTCCCCTGCTTCCAGACCCTTACCAGAAATCATGTGGTCAGATTTCCAAAGACCTGTCATGCAAATTTGGCTACTTTCAGACTCCAAATTCCCCCAATCAGTGAACGACCCTTGCCCTGTTACCTGGTGTACCCACCCCCCTAAACTGCTTATAAGCCTGGCCTTCACCTCCAATAAACGAGCTGTTACACTGATTCAGCCTCGCAGATGTGATTCTGTCGTACTCACGCCACTCCAGACCCTATTCCCCCAGACTCTGGTTCCTGATCGCCGGTGGCCAATGGTGGCTAGAAAACCCTGGACCCCGACATTAGTACATAATTTTTTTGGTCCCTATAATGAAGGGAGAATTTCTTTGGTGGCAGTGGTGGTGAAAGCGGTGTTCAGTTTCTAAGGTTGAGATGATGGGAGCGTCTGGGCTACAGGTGATGTCCTAGAACCAGCATCAGTGATGCCAGCGATGCAAGCAGAACATTCAGGCACTAACTTTCCACCATCCTGTTGTCTAACCGGGCTCCTATAGGACCTGAGCCATTTGATCCCCCAACCTTTTACGTGACTTTAAGCATCATACAAAATCTTTTCTTTTCTTTTTTTTTCCTGTTCAAATAGGCCTGAATCAATTTCTGTTAGTTGTCTTCAGACTCTTTTAAACATAATAAATCTTTACTTAAAAGGGTTTTAAAAATATATATATATATTTCAAGAATGAAGTCTCATATGCATACACACACATTTGGATTGTTCTGCAGTTTTCTAGTACAAGTTTTTATTTTCTACTCCACCATACTGATATATTCAATGTAACATTTTTATATGCAAGCTCCATTTTAATTGACACTAACAGTCCCCAAGGAAGGAGAGATTTCTATAGTTCAAATTAGCTTCTCTACACTTTAAGGAAGGAATGTATATTTCAAAGTCAAATAATCTATTTGGTATCTGACAAAACAGAAATTCACTTGAAGTAAGAGTAGTTATTAAATCTTTTGGCAAATACTGTATCTCTAATTATTTTTTTCTGGTTTCTGTAAGTCTTAGATTCTTTATTAAAAGAGAAATAAATGAGTAACAATAAATTAATTCTATAAATTGGCAATTTTTCAAAAATGCATTGTTTTAGTAAGTGGTCTGAGTTGAATTGCAACATTCTTTCACATCTGAAAATTCCTGGCAGTTTTCCTCTAAATACCACTTAGAAATAAATAGTAGTTCTTCCTGTCATCCGCTTTAAAGTTCTTGTTTCCAGGGTCACTTTGTTTTTCAAACTGTGGCCCTAACTAATTTGTTGTCATTGCAGAGGAAGAAATTGTCAACATAAACCCATCCTTGATATTAATGGCCACCAATTTTGTTAAGACTTCAAAGCTGATGGCATACCAATGTTGAGATCAGGACATTGTCATTATGCCAGACCTAATTGCATGGCCTAAATTGTTCTCCATGAACATGTAGGACCTCGAGTTTCAAGTTCTATGGGATTATATCAGTGACACGGGAACAGATTGAGCACTTTTCAGCTTGAGTATAAAGTGCCCATGAGAATAACATTTGCACACCTGCTCACCATCCATCCAGACAACAGGAGCTATTTATAGGCTCTTGGGGATATAGAACAGAGCTCCAAAGACTAAGGTAGGATGAAGACATTATTTTTCTCACAGTGAACATTAGTCGACATGTGGGAATCTGAAGGAAGAGAGAACCAGCATATGCACATGTGCATGCACACACGCATGCACACACAGTGTTAAAAACAGCTCAATAATAAATGAATGGTTTGTACACTAGTCACTTATATATTTCTCATTTAATAGGTTAACAAAACATAACAAAAGTAAAGTTCTGTTGATACCATAAGGATGTGACTCTTAAGTGAGTAGATGAAGTCCATATGTAGCACGAGTGGAAAATTTTTGCTTTACTTCAACAAAGCAAAGAAGAACATTTTTATATGTATATAGATACATATATATGCATATATATCATAAACTCTCTTTTAAATTTTTTCTTATTTTGATTGCCAATCCATTTTACTGACACTTTTAGTATCTTAAACACACAGGGGAAAGATTACACAGAACTTTGTCTTTTGTATGTTAGAAAAGAGAGCCCTTAAAAAAAGTGTCACTATTTAAACGCTCATTCACTGACCCTCCCATAGTTGTTCATGAATTTCTTTACTGAAGAGGAAAATCTCTCGGTGGGATTTTGCTTTTCTGTTCCTGAGATATACGTATAATCATAAGAATATTGAATGTAGGAGCTGTACAGACTTGTTATTTCAATAGGCAAGATGAATCTGACACTTCCAGGTTTTAACTGACAGCATTTTAAACACAACAGGGAGAAATCTATGTCATCTGTTCGGCGAGGTGGGTGAGATCACTGTAATAATGTTAGAAATAGGCGGACCTCTGTGCAAAAGCTTCTCAGACTCACTTGTAACCTAATTCTGACAACAGCCACAGGAAGGAAGTTTCACTAGCTACCCCCGAAACCTTCTTATGAAGAGTTAAGTATTTTATCTAAAATCATAGAATTAAGAAATGACAGATTCAATATTAAATTGTAGATTTTTAACTTCAGCATACTTTATGTTTTTCTGTAATGCAATTTTCCTAGTATATTGTCCACATTTGTTCAATTAAGCACATATAAGTAAAAAAAATCCTCATTTGGTGAACAAAAATTAGGGAAGAGAAGAAATAGGTATGTATTGAGTGGCAAGTGTATTCACGCTTGTTTTTAACAAATTGTTGCCTAATTTGGTATTCATGAAAATACTGTTAGATACAAATACATTGTTTTACAGAAAAAGAAACTGAAGGTTGGTTTTTCCTATGTGATTATATAGCTAGTAAACAGGAAAAATGTGACTTGATTTTTTTATCTGAGCTAATAAGACTGAGATCTTCCTACTTAATGGTATTGTTTTCATTAATTTTCCAAAAGCAAGATGGTAACATAAATTTACACAAGGCACACAAATCCAGAGTAGGGGGCTAAAGTAATTTTCTTACAAAGATATTGTCAGGATGTTCACAAAAATGTACAGATTTCAAGAAAGAATCAAAACAAACTCACCAAGTATAAGGTTTTAGATTCTAGAATTAATTTGTTTCTGTGTGATTGAAGAAGGATAAAATTTATCATCACGTGATCAAAGTAGTGAAATAAAAATACCTAGTGCAAGCAGGTATTATTGAAAAAGTGTAATTTTGAAATTAGTATTAAGATAAATTACCAAGGATCTTCTGCTTCATGTTACTGTAATTAATTCTTATAATTATCTAATGTGGTTGTAATTACTAACCACCTTCATAGATCTAATGAACATAAAAAAGATTGATTTTTGAATGTTCAATCTAGTAGATAAGTAGCTAGTTAACCAAGGACAATAAAGCCAACTTCATTGAGGATGACTTGAAATAGGATTAAAAAATTGATTCAAAGGTTCGGGATGGCTGTTATTTATGTATATCAAAATGTAAAAAATACAGAACCATTTATACCACAACCTAACTAAAAAACTTCCCAAAGAAGTTAAGCTCACAAGGCACACAAAATGGATATCAGTATAAAATATTACTAATTCAAAGGATGTAATAGCACCAATTTTGAACAAGATCAATCTTTTAAGAATAGAAACTCTCTGAAAGAGAACATCTTGATATCCAGTTCAAGATGGCTGATGAAGAGATGTGGGGTGCAAGGTTGCAAGGAGAGAGCCGTCTTCCGAACACTGGCAATCAGCCAGCAACTGGAGATGGGACCCAGAGCTCAGAAGACTTGATAGAAAAGCGTGATGAGAAAACAGAACCTGAGTTTAAGAAGTGGTCACGGGATTTGTAGCAAATGGGCATACAATGCACAGGGTGGGCTTTGGTGCCTCGTTATCCCCTCATTTCTTGTCCTCCGTGTCCCACACAAATGTCTTCAGTGTGTATGAAATTTCTAGGGAAAAATAAGGAGGATGTAAGTTGTGACTCTGAGCAGAGAGGGGGCAACACACGCAATAAAAAATTGACCATTCTGATGAAGTGATCATCAAGCCAGGTTATTGGAAGCAGGCACTTGACCCGCCCGTAAGAGTGACAGGCAGGAAATCCATAGAGAGGCACTTACTGTTGGTGTTATGACTAGGTGACTACAGATTGTGGAAAAGAAAATTGATCAATCAGGTCTAGACTTTAGGATGAAAGTTGACACATGTTGACCTTTGCATTATCAGATAAATGCAAACATGATTATCACATTTATGTATATACATACATATCTTCATACATACGTAAATATAAATTCATAAAAGCTTCACTTTCCTGTCAGCTGGAACTAATATACTAGCGGTACACATATTTGTTGACATACACAGTGTATATGTATATACAACTATTTATGAAAAAAGGAGGTAAAATAAAAAAGTAAGTTTGCTCAACTTGGTTGGTAGCAAAATTATATGATTAAAAAATGCCAATATGAGACTCCCATACAGAATTTAGTTTATTTATGCCAGTTAAGTATTAATTTGCCTTTTGCTTCTTTTCTCAACCTCAGTTTTCTTTTCTGTAAAATGAAAGAGATCAGTAATTGTAAGTTTCTGTGGGAATTAAAAACCAAGTCAAGTAGAACACCACAATAACAATTGGACAAAGGCAGTTTGTTGGGGCTGCCTGCTTCAAAATTCTAAGTTTTAGTGATGGTTTGGGTGGAGAGTGTGATGCCTAGTGGTTTCTAACATTCCACTCACCTCTAACATGTCAGTGTGTATTTACTATGTTG
This sequence comes from Ctenodactylus gundi, assembly GCA_004027205.1. NCBI lineage: Eukaryota > Metazoa > Chordata > Mammalia > Rodentia > Ctenodactylidae > Ctenodactylus > Ctenodactylus gundi. Next base: position 13,040 of record PVKB01005470.1, on the reverse strand, counting down.
TTATCCCATTTGATGTGTCTGATCATTGCTTCTGCCAATTTGAGCATTGTAAGTGATACGGATTCTGCTAAAAACAAATTGGCTTGTGTCAGTGCTTCGACTATGCCTACTTATATTAAATGTAAACACACACAATACTCAATACAACATATACTTCTCAGACAAAGTAACACTCTATTTGAAATAATACTCTAGGAGTCATATATTAAATTGTGTTTAAAATAGTATGTTTCCATTTGATATATATACTCTTTAACAAAGATTAGCATAATAAACCTTTTGCAAATTATAACATTATAATCTAGCTAAACTGATTCATTAATATTTTATTGACTAATTTTACTAATAAAACCGTTTATAACATTTTTTTCAATGAGTGTGTCACACTGTTAGAAGTTAGATATGGTCTATACCTGTGCATACTAGAGAGATTAGATGCAATTTTAAGCCAATTTAGCTAAAAGAAAGCATTTGATAAAATATTTAGATATTTGAAATAAGGTTTTACTAATTCTTTTATTTTTACTATTATTTCAGCACATTCATGTTATCAATAACATAGTCACTATTGAATTAATGATTACTCAACATGTCCCACCCAAGGTCCGCAGGGTTATTTTTCTCTTGTTTTTCCTGTAATACTACAATAAAAACTTTTAAAAAGAGAATTTTATTACTTATGTACATTAGCTATCTTCTATATTTTGTATGTAGTCCCAGAAATTTTATTTTCTCTCAGAAAACAGCAAGCCACAGTTTGGACACTTCTGCCCTATAGATAATATGAGTTTTCTTAAATTTTTTTCTTTCTTTTTTTTAAAACAAAATCTCCAACTAGCAAATGCTTGATACAAATGAAGGGTGAGTATTTGCAAAAATAGCTTCATTATTGACTGTTTCTACAAAGTAAGCACATGCTCATGGAAGAAACACCACAGTCTTTGACAAGCAGTATATTTTAGGCAGGTAGTAAAGAAGTGGTCATAGTAAAATTATTTGTGTAGAGGACTGAAAATTCTCCATAGCAATGATTTATTCATCGAAGTATTCAAATGGAACTCTCAGTCTTGTTTATATGCAGAATACACTTCATGGAAGACCTTATCTAGTTTCCTCACATATGGCTTTGATTAGATGCCTGTATGGTAGGACTCTCCATGCCAGGAAAAATTCAAATATTAATACATAGTAAGACATACATTTATATATATGAAAGAAAAGAAGGGAGGAAAGGATGGAGAAAGGTTTGCTTCTTATTTCTTGAGTCTATGCTTGGGATGAATGTTAACCTCTGAGCTGTTACCTCTGTTTGTACAAAGAGAAGAATCTAGATTAACCTGGGGCCACCATTATGTAAATGAGATTTAATTAATTGCTGCTGCCTATGTATTCCTCTCTAGGACTACTGTATTGTATCCCAACTTTTACTGTGCTGGCTACATCAGTGTGTGCTACAGTGTTTCTTTAGTTCTTTATAGTCTGAAGCCTAGTACAAAATTCATACACATAAACATATATAATATATATGTATAGAAGTGTATGTATGCATATAATAAATATATTTTCCATAAATTATTGTTAGATTTCTTAAAAGGAAAAGTGAAAACCTGTGAAATGATATTTAAAGTGTCTTAAGGGAGTATCATGGGGAAAGTAACATAGGTAGAAAAAATGGGGTGTGGCTAAGGGCTCAGGTATGTGCAGTAAGAATAGAGTAGAGGCAGAAATGGAGGCGAAAACCTCAGCCGTGGAACCATATGAGTGAGGTTTCTGGTGCATGAGTATATCCTACCTGCAAATATATCGTACCTGCTTACGTGAAGTTCAATGTCGAATAGTTTTTAAAACACTGAAAACCGATTGGGGGAGGTAGTCAGTGGCCAGCCAGATCACACAGCAACTTCCAAACAAGGAGCAGGTTTTAAATTTGATCTGAAATAAATGGCAAGGTATTGAGGAGTTTTGAGCAAAGGAATTAGATAAAATGAACTCGTGATTTATTTTGTTTGCTGTATTTTTAACCTGAAGATATTTAAAGCATAAAGACTATGAGATAACATAATAAGGACTTATGTTGCAGCAATCTAGGGAGGGGGCGGTAGAAGCGGAAAGACTTTAGGGCCTCGCACTTGCTTTGCAAGCATGCTAGCACCGAGCCACACCCTTCGGCCTCTGCACCAACCTTCTTTGTCAGCTTCAATATATCACAACCTAAAGACAACCGAGGAAACAACCCAGCAAACACTACTGGCAGGCAGCTAAAGGTTAGTGGAAGTTCTATTTTCCGGAAGTAACAACTAATGTGAAATCAGTGCTCAGCATTTTAGGTGCCATTTCCTTAGTACATGACTGTTAGTGTACCAAAAGCAATCTATGGCCTTTGTTCATGTTACTGACCTTGTATATGTAATTCCATATCTTAACATCTGGCAGTCTTTTCTATCAAGACTATGCTTTTGAAGTTTATTTAATTAGTGCACCCTCAAGTTCATTCTTTTAAATTGCTGTGTAAGAATCTATTATATGCATATTTTAAGGAAGGCTAAAGAAAAGCAATCATTAGCCCTACTTTTATAAACTACCAAGTAAAAAATAAATCAAATTAATGAGGCAGATTAAAATTTAAAGTATCATTTTTATTACCACTAAAGGATGAGTTACAAGACAGAGTGTCATGTAAGGCAACTGGACCTGCCAAATGTCTGTTCCACCTGAAGGCAAATTGTCTGTTTCTGGAGGAATACTGGAAAGGGGTGAACCCAAAATCCCCTGTTCTTAGGAATTTAGACATATAATTGGCTGCCTCTATGGGGAAAAAGTTGACTTGTGTTGTCATCAACCATCCACGTAACACATGTCATTTATAGGGGAGAAACGAGGATGGAGGAGAGGTCATGCAGATTTATTAGGCCTTTTTATGAGCAGAAGTTTTAAATTTTGATTAAATCTCTTTTTTCAGTTTATGGTTTAGGTTTTGGATGTCCTATGAAATCTTTATTTATCCCCAGGTTAAAAAAAAGGTGATTGTATATCTTTATTTTCTTTTTAAAGTGTTATATTACAAAGTTTTCCTTCTATGGCTATATCCTCTTTATCTTCAGTGAATTTTAGTATATAGTTAGTGATAAAAGTGCGCACTTATTCTTTCCTCATATGGATAAACAGATAGATATTCCAGCATCTTCATGGAAAGCATTCCAGTCAGATGATATTTAGGAAAGATATGGCAACATGAGTTGACCTGAAAACTTCATGATTAACTCAAGAGAGAACCAGAATTGAACTTTTAGGTCTTACCTTATGACAAAATAAGTTTTTGGCATAAACTTCCTAATGATAGAAAGAGGCTGGATAAAATATCTTGAATTATTTTGTTTTACACCGTTAGCAACCGTAATTACCTTACCATACTAAAGAACATCAGAGTTTGCTTTGTTTTGGTACCCATCACTCATGCCATCAATACCCCTCTGACTCCCTACACCTCCTAGTTTCCCAAGGTCCCTATTCTATTCTCTACTTCCGTGAACAACATTTTTAGCCTCTATTGAGCAAAAGTATTTACCTTTCCCTGTTAGATTTATTTTGTTTAAAAGAGAGGAGTTTGAAGGTTCCCTACAAATAAAAGTGCTTAGGTGAGATGAAAATGTTACTTAACTTGGTTTGATGGTTACCTACCACATACATGTATTGAACTGTAATATTGTATCTCCAATAAATCAGTAGAAACGTTGTATGACAAAATTTAAATAGAAAGAAAAATTAAAAAGAATTTCTGAGGGCTTGCTGAATTAGAAAGCAAAGGAATCCCCAGAACTCAAAAATAAAGTCGGACATTGTGTAAGATAATTAAAACACTGAAGATTGCTCTTGCGCTAAAGGTTTCATCAAAGCTCAAAGAATCTAAAAGGGATAAAGATTATGACCCTTGTAGGGCTGGGATTCTAACCAGATACTTCCAAATAAAGTTGGGGCACAAAAAGGATGGTACATTTTGTACCAGAAATAGAACAACTGTCCAGAAGATACAGTTATCAAAATCAGACTGTTAGGCTTAAAGGCTGTCAAGGGGATAATAAAAATTGTCTTTCTGAATTCACAGCCAAAAAAAGCCTTCAAATAAGTTTATGACCTTAATTAATACTACTTGTGTGGTCTATGAATACTCAGAATTAAAATTCGCTTTAGAGTCATTTTGGGAGGTGGAAAGCCAATTTCTAGAAGCAAAGGTGAGTTTTGTTTAGAGGAATATAGCTTCTAAAGTTTAAAATTTCTAAAAAGTAAGCAATTTATGCTCCCAACTCACAGAACACACAAAAATACATTACTCAGAGTAAGGCAAAGGAAAAGAGAGAGTAGCCAACGTTCAAATATTAAATGTTGAAACTTTGGGACCATTTACTTAATACGCCAAAAGAAATTAAGAGGAAGTTTACAAATATGGGCAAAAAGATGGCTTCTAAAACAAAAAGGCCAAGAAAATTTGAAGAAGAACAAAACACACTCTAGAAATTTAAGACAATAGAATAGGAAGCTAATTCCATTTAGAAAGCTACATTTCCACTTTCAACACTAACCACTGAAAAAAAAAGTGCAAGGACCACACTAAAAATACAGTGTGTTCAACAAATAAATATTTTTAAAAACAGACAATACAAGGTGATATATTCTGTGTGAGTTTTCTCAGAGAAAGAAAAGGAATTATTTCTAGAAATATGAGACTAGTGATTCTCTCTGTCAAACAGAGAAACAAAAAGATTTGAGAAGGAGTGCACATGAACTTTTATTTCCTGATGGCCCTCTGTTTCTTAAACTAAGCTCCGAATTCATATACATTCATGATAATATCCTTATTTTTATCTTCACAAACGTATGCTTTATTTTACAACAAGTTTTATGAGTAGAAGGAATTTTGCTATGATGTGAATGTGTATGTCTGAAAGGTCCATTTGATAAAGGTCTGGTTGGTACTGTGACCAAGTGAGGAAGCACTAGGGATTTTTAGGAGGAAGGGTCTCGTGGGGGGGGTCTCGTGAGAGGTCCTTAGGACAGCAGGGTGATGTCATCACAGCAGACTGTGAAAGTCCAGACTTTTTCTTCTTCCCTTTTGCTTCCTGGCTTATGAGAGAAGCAGGATCTTCTGCCATTGCACCCCACCATGGCCATCTGGCATGATCACCAGTGGCCCAGAGCAATAAGTCTACGCAGGATAGGAACTGGAGCTAAATGGGCCTTTTCTCATGTATGCTAATTATCTCATTTCTTGTCTTTCATTATAACAATGTGAAGGTAATGCAAAGTACATAGCAGAAAATCATGGATGAAAATTTAAATTTAAAATAAGTACCTAAAGTGACAAGGAAAAAGCGAGAGCAAATGAGGAGAGAAGAGTATCTAATGTTCAAATAGCAAACGCTAAGTTATGAAACATTATTAATATATATATATATATATATATATATATATATATATATATAGTGTGCTGAAAGAAATTAAGGAGAAGTTTATTTTTCCTCTCCCCGCCCCCAACTCCAGCTTTCACATATCCAGTGATAATTCCCCCACATACTAAAATGACTTCACATGCAGTGGGACTGAGAATCAGGGACAAAGAGAAAAAAGCAAACTAAAATAAACCAAGAACAATAAAAACAAAGGCCAGTCATGATATTGTATTATAGAAAAATAGGATCAGTAAAATACAGTGAATGTTTAATTTTAAAAATATCATTACAGTATTAATATAAAAACACATTTTCCTTAGTTGCTCCAAATACTTCCACTTGCTTCTAATGTATTTATTCCATTGTGACTTTTTGCAGTGGCTCTGGAAGTGGACTTTCATGAGCATCTGTAGGTGCCTTGCGGCTGCATCCTTGTCCTGAGTCAATTCACAATGTCGACCTTTTGTGGGTCATTTGACTTTGGAGAAGACCAAGAAGATACAGGGTGCCACATCCAGTGAATAAGGCGGACTGAGATATACTGCAATACTATCTTTTGACAGAATTTATAGCTAGCATTTGATTAGTGAGGGATGCTCAAAAGATACAGTGAATACGTTTTAAAAGTGCATTTCAGTAAAAGACACATTGCTATTAATCTCCCTCAAAATACTCCCCCTTGCTTCAGCCACACAAATCCCACACTCTTGGCAATCCGTCTTTTACTAAGCTTTTTTATTACCAAATTAGAAAATTTACAATATTCTTCCATCGATCCTAGAAATTTTAAAAGAAAAATTTGTTCAACTGCTTCAGAAACAATAACATTTTTTCTTTGAAGGATTTAGTCTTTCTAGTGAGAGGCTAGTGTCAGGGAGAGAATAGCACATGAGCTAATTTGTGTCCTTGGCACAGAGATCTGTTCCTTGTTGCCACCCTAGAGATGGTCTGGGATTCATTCTTACCATCATTGTGATGACATGCCCTGCACAGAAGCAGTAAGACCATGGTTATAAATTGTGTACCTCAAATAGCTCAGGCTTAAGAAACTGTGTTCCCAGTTACCACCCAACAAGACAAAACTCATAATGAATGTTAGAAAAATCTGTTTTTATCTTTAATGGTATGTTTGAATGAGTTTTGAATTTTGAAGATTTTATCATCATAATGATCTTCTCATGCTAATCATTTCAATTTTTTTAGATGGAATTTAGATTTTAGTTGGCTAAGATCCAAGTCCTGTCCCTGTTAGGAACATAAAAATGGCGAATTACTCCCTTTACATAAACTTGAATTTCTCTAGAAAAAAATTTTCTGGAAGGAGCCATATATGTGACACTTTCTCATAACTGTAACTCTACAGCTGAGAAAAGTCCAGTCCCAGCCTGAAAACCATATGGAAAAATCCTCAGAAGAAGTATAAGAGAAAGGCTAAAAACAGGTGCCTAACCACTCCAGCTCCAGGGACAGCAATACTTCAAAGTATAATTCCATCCAAAAGAAATGTCTGAAGTCACTCTGCATTTAATTGTTTTCACTCCAGAGGTATTCCAACAGAACTTGGTAACAATCTGGAAATTTGTGTGCTGTGTAGCTTTGGAAGATGTGTGTAGAACAAAGATGCACACCTTAAAATGTGCACAATCTATTTCAGAATTTATCACTATGTGGAATAAAATGCCCTGAGTAGAAAACAATACTGAATGAAACTGAAGAAAGCATGCAACAATTGCAACATTTTCTGGGTTCTTATGCACTATTATTAAAAATGTTCCTCCTCAACTTCTCATTAACAAACAAATTTGTGAGAACTGAATGAATAGAAGAAAACAATTTTTGTTCAAAATACTTTTTCTCACCCCTAATATCACATACATATGGTTTTTTGTTTTTGTTTTTCCTGTACATTGTCATCATAAAATGGACTCAAATGGTTTCCTTGCTTCCTAATGTTTTAAGTTTTTAAAATGCTTAATAGCAAGAAGGTTGCATGTTCAAATGAAGGCTAATTGTATCACAGACACGGACTTTTGCTGACTTGGAGATCCCTTTTGATGATATCTACTTCAAAAGAAATAGGTGTGAGAAACTGAATATATGAATAGACAATAACCAAACCACAGGCAAAAAATAGAACTCTGTCCTGCAACCTGCAGCAACCTGTCCAAGAAACCAACTCATTATCTGCAGGAACTCGTTATGACCGTCCCAATTCTAAGTCAGGCTTGCAGGTGCTAACTGTGGTTACAGGTCCAGGAAGCCAAAAAATAACAGTCAAACAATGGGCCAACAATGGCCTAGATGTGATTAATAATTGATGGCATCCCTAATTTTTTGCTCACTTCCAAATTAGTGTCAACCAGAGAAAGCCTTAATCAATCAAACAGAACTCCTGGCGTCTAATGAGTCCGCCTCCAGCTTCTCTGGGTCAATGCCCTCTAGTCTGAGCACACCTGCAGCTTCCCGTTTTTGTAACCTAAAGCTTTCCCGCCACACTTCCCACCTTCAACTTGCAGCCAAGATGCGAGTGATGGTGGCTGACTTCCTTGATAGAGCAAGATTGAAATAAACAGTCTTTTCTTGTTCTCATTTCGTTGATCTTGATTTATTTCCACACATATTTTGTAATAATTTACTCCGTATCTGGCCTTTTCTTGAATAAGGCTTTTGTACTGCAGTCTCTCTGTGTGTAGAAGACTGCTTCTTACTCCACTCTTAGTTAAACACTGCTCATTCCTTGGATCTCGGCTCTGCAGCCCACTCTGCAGGGTTCTAAACAACTCAAATCCATCTTATTAGGTCAAATTCTCTTAGCATCAGGCTCTTCTTTCAAGACATTAAAATTGATTTAATCTAATAATTATTGCACCACTATATTTGAAGGTTGCTAACATCAACAAATGTGCTTTTTGCTCACCACTGTGTTCTGAGATTCTAGCTTGATACATAATAGATGCTCATCAAATAAATATTTGCTTACTTTTGAAAAATGAAATGACATTTTGTGCAAGGAATATACCATTTAATAATAAGGTCTAGGAATGATTGGCCTTGGGAGGCCTTAATCTTTCGAAACTACTTACCTTTGCTATGATGCCAATCAGTTTAAAACCTGTCATATATTGTCTTACTAGAACTTTCTCCCAGTAGTACCCTTTGATCTCCATAGATATCTTTGTCTTTTCTTAGATGAGACAGGCTTAATGAAGCTTCCTGTGAGGTTCTGGTATAGACAATCATTTCTCCAGTAGTTTTGATCCTTGAGACCGAAAGCCATCATCTGTGGCACTGCATCTTCTCTATACATTTTACTGTGATTATGTATTTACATTTCTCCCTTTCAGCCTCTGAGCTATCGAAAGAAAATCCTGTGGTCCATTCAGCTTGTGCTGAGAAAGCACTATGTATTAGTTTAGTAAGTTATGGAGTCACCATAATCATGTAGTTATTGTAGCCTAGCCAATTAGCAACATATCATAGTGGTTAGTGTACTTACTTAGCCTCCACAATAGGCCTGTTAAAACTTAAATGATTCAATTATACTTTTACGCTTTCAGGTCCTAGATCTATCCCTGTCCTGGGAATCTCTTCCTTTTCTAGATAAGAAACACAGGTCGGAGTGGTGTATAATCATGTCCAATATTACATATCATGTGAACAATAAGGTCATCTCTAAATTCAGACATGTCACATTTCCAATTCTGTAGCCTAAATCCCATGTTATATTAAAGACAGACTTATGTTTCAGTTCTTCTATCTAAAGTCCTAATCTTGTCTAATTTTCTCTTTTCTGTATCATAGAGTTATTCTTATCTCTGAAACCGTCCACAGGTTTATAGATGTCATACTTAAAGGGCAAGCTAATTAAGTAGTTAATTAAAATGCTTTATTCTGCATCAACTTTCATATGTACTTTTAAAAGTTGCACTTTTATCACACACACACACATATGTATCGATAAAATGGGAAAAAAACAGAAGTTGCCTCTTTCTTCATGATATAAAGCATTATTTCTTAACATTTGGTTTTTTAAAAATGCATTTATAATTGAAGTTATGTACTAAACAATACATTTTTATCCTTGTTTTTTAAAGTCTTCTGCACTTTTATTTATGATGTAGAGGTTACTACTAAATCAATAATTCTCAGGTTGGCCCAACTCGTCTACATGAGCTTCTGGATGAGTCTTGGATAATCTAAGTCCTAAAGGTGACTTAACATTACAGAACATCAAAGCTCCTTGATATTAATGTGATAAAATTAAAAAGCAGTAATGTTTGAACTTTTCTCTGTGTGCTATTTGCAAAATGTAAAATACTTATTTAATGTAACCTGGAGTTTATAAATTGATTTATGTCAACATGTGAACCAAACATTACTATTTACTGCTAAGAGCTTTCTATTAAACACATCAAGAGATCAAAATGGCAGTTAGAAAAGCTTATTCTTTCATATTAAGTGAAAATATAAAGTCGTTGCTTATGTTTAAGAAGGTAATAACAGGCCTTTTGAATTTCCTTTCTAAGCACAATTCATCAGCTGGAACTCAACTTGTACTTCCTACTGAGAATAAATCTTGACATGAAAAGAAAAGAGATGAGGTTGAAACAGCACTTCTCTGCTCATACAATAATAGCATTTCTTGGGCTCTCTTGTCCTAAACAGAATGGAAATCATGTAGATTTTTCATTCTTTCCCTAAGATCTTGAAATACCTGAAATGTACTTCAATTCATCTCCTCAACTATTCACTTTCTTTTCATAACGGAATTTATTTACATACACTTCCATTTATGTCGCTTTTTAAACATCTGGTAAAGGCTATAACGAGATAGTTTATATAATGCCCTAGGGGAAAGAGACTGGGAATAAACTAAGATTGCATTCACCAACCAAAGACATGAGTGCCAGACAATGGCGCCTTGCCAAGCGCTCTCCTTCATGGCTCTTTTTCAGAAGGCAAGTCAGACCAAGCATCTGTATGTACACGTGCAGTTCACAGCTATGGCATATGCTGACCCAGTCTGAGGAACAGGGAAGTGTTTTTCTTCTGTTTAAGTCTACCCCTGAGCGAACTCCTTTGAAAATGACTGGGCCACTGGGCTGAATGTTCATGTCTTAACATTCCTTTTGGAGGGTGGGGGGGTGGGATGAAAGTGTGCGAAGGAGATGCTGTGTGTAACTTTGCTGCTCAAAGGTGTCAGTTGGGAAAACCAGTAAGACAACCACATGTTTTTCTTGGCCCAAACAATGTCCTGTGACTTTGAAAACAAAAGTTCATATTCCACATTTCATTTAACCTCAGGTGTCACCTTTTACAAGACACATTTAATTTCAGAGTTGTTAAAATTGTAAAAAAAAAGAAAAATAATGAAGTATCCGAGTTTCTTGATTCTTCCAGTAAATTGAAAAATTTGCTGCACGAGGGCTGTGAAGACCCAGGCAAAAATATCTGCTATCAAGTAACCGTTCCTCTTGATTTCCTGCCCTTTCCTCCTTCATTCGTCTCTCTGCCCCTCTTTTGTCCTTCTTTTTTCTCTCTTTCTAGGAAGAAGAGAAAAATCAGAGAATGGAATAAAGATTGATCCGGAGGTGGGTGCATCTTAGTCACATAAGCCCTCACGGAGGCGGGGATGACAGCCTGTGCCTTGGGAGGTGAGTAGGTGCTGGTCCTGCTGACCTCTCCTCCCGCCCCTCTGGCTGGTCTTTTCTGTTGCGTTTGGAAGATTCCCCTTCACACTGGCCCCTTGCTGTCTCCAGGGCTTTCCCCCGATCCTTTTTTCATTTTCATCTCTTGGTGATTGTATTGAAGATGAAACAGTACCTTAACATTTCATGAGTGCCACATAGTTCCAAAAGGTACAGATCGATTTGATTATGCACCCCATCCTAAAGTTTCTTCTTCTCTGACTTACAGTAAGGATTATAATTACATTGTGCATACTATTTTCATTTAAACTTTTATTTGTTCGGTTCAACAGATAGAATCTGATACTACTCCAAATGTTTTACAGATATTATATGATGATATGTATTTATTAAATCAGAAAATACATTTTTAAACTCCTTTTCTCCGACTTTTTAGAAAACAAAGAACATTCAAAATTCTTGGAAAAAAATAAAAATGATGAGTCAGCAAATGAATAGGTGGACGCAATGAATGTAACTGCAGGTGGGGAGTAAAATATGAAAATAATTCAGTAAAGAGCTTAAATGATTCAATTATTTTTAAGTTTGTAGACCCTGTCTTCCTCTCTGTCTGTCAATTATCTTGGGTGTGAACAAATAACTTGTTTGCAAAATGATTAAATACCTCTGTGCTATTGTTTGACATTAATATATAAAAAACAAATCAATGGTTATAATGCAGTTGCTTGATACATTTGTTTGTGAAGCTTTTAGAAATATGGCAATTTTTAATAAATTATTATTGTGGTAGAGTCTGGATATCAAAACTTTTAAAAGTCTCCTAAGTGTTTTGTGTACAATGAAACATTGGCTTAATCTCTGAGCCTTTTCTTGTTGTCATGAATTCACAAAATGAATGTTTGTGGAGAAGCAAAACACAAAAACTAAATAGAGAAATGTGACATTTAAGGCTGCAGCAGAGAAAAGACACCCATGAGATAGACCAAAAAACCAAAATCCAGTGACAGAAACAACCAAATGTATGTTGTCCTTGGAGTGAGTGCAATGACTGTGGCAGGAAGGAGAAGAAATCTGAAAATTAATTCCTGATTTGTCAATTGGAAGATCTTCACTTATTTCAGTGAGAAATAGTTTTTGTGGGCAGGTGCAGAAAATGATTGAAGAGTAAGTAAAACATGGTAATTGGGAGTAAGCAAGCATTGATCATGCTTCTAAGGTAAAGAAGAGAACAAGCTCTCAGTGGAGGAGATTGTGGATGGGTGTGTGGGCCATTACTCTAGAGAGAAACCATGGTGACTGTCACAGGCTCATAGGAAAGGGCTTGCAGAAAACAAGCATCCGGGTGTGATCACTAATGAGTAGGATTGTAGAGAAAATGGAAGGCAGCTAAGGTCCTGGGTTGAGGTGGAAATGAAAACCTCCAACAGAAGGGAAGATTTCCACTTTGAAACTGGATATAAGGAGAAAGATATGGGTGAGGAGATAGGCAATTTCATCGAGGAGGTAGAGTTGAGAGAATGCTTCAGGTCCTCAACTTTTGGTGGAAGCGTATATAACATAAGCCCATTTGCACAGAGGTGAAGCAGCAGGAGTAAAGATTTATTACTATGTTGAGGAAAAGTAGCTGTTATCTAGAGGAAGAAAAAGGATGCTGATGAGACATAAGTCACATGACTGTCAACAACAATGAGAGTCCAGTCCATGGTGACGCTCTGGATTTTTAAGTTTCCTTTTGCATAGGTATGTGACCTCTCTCTCTCTCTCTCTCTCTCTCTCTCTCTCTCTCTCTCTCTCTCTCTCTCTCTCTCTCTCTCTCTCTCTCTCTCTCTCTCTCTCTCTCTCTCTCTCTCTCTCTCTCTCTCTCTCTCTCTCTCTCTCTCTCTCTCTCTCTCTCTCTCTCTCTCTCTCTCTCTCTCTCTCTCTCACACACACACACACACACACACAC